>LBNU01005409.1:37801-49863 GCA_014162995.1 Artemisia annua | reverse complement strand
ATTAGAACTTGTCTCGTTTATTGTTTTGATTAATTATTATTGTGGTTTGATCCGTGACAATCATAACCACCAACTTGTTACTTGCTTAAACAAACAAACAACACTTGAGTGCAACCAAGTCTCTTGGGACGACCTCGACTTACCCACCTTTACTACATCGGACGAGTATACTTGCTCGTATGTGCTAAATAAATAATTGGATAAATCGTGTTTATACATTTTAAAACTTGCACTAACAAAAAGCACATCAAAAGGTAATGAGGGAAATGACATCCATTTCGAGGTATGATTTTAATTTATCATTTCCCTACACTATAGCAAGTTCACACCCTTACGGTGTTTATTGCTACTTTCACCCACACTTGATTTCAAGTGAATGGATGAACACCCTTTTACTCGGTAAATAAGGGTGGAGTCAAGCTCGTAACTCGAACAAAAACAAGCGCTTCGTGGGAGGCACCCCATGCCGATCTTTGTATTTTTATTTTTACTTTAGCTTTTGATTTTATTAGTATAGTTGGTTTGGTATGTTTTGTTATAATCATTTTGCAGGTAATAGAGAAAGGTGGACGGTGGAGGAGCTAAAAGTGAAGTTTTCACTCCAAATATTTTCCTCTGATGACATCTACGGCGTAGCTCCATACATGACTACGCCGTAGCATCCTCCAGGTGACAGACTGTTTGATTTTATCACCTACGGCGTAGTCCAACATTATGACTATGCCGTAGCTTTCTCCTGTACCAAATTAAATTTTAAAATTTTTTATAACAAACATACTATAACTTGTATTAGTTTTTAAATGAACTTTGTGGGTGTGTTCCCTGTAAACCCTCACGAGACTTCACTCGTCCACTTGGGACACCAAGTGGTTTAAAAGGCTTGTTGCATACGCTAAATGCAACCGTGATTCCTACGAAAGTGAGTTAGATTTTATTTTGTTTTATTTTTATTTTTATACATTTCGTGCTATTTTTGCTTTTATCCTAATTTATGCTTTGTTGGTATTAGTTTTCTTGCTAGCTCACAGGTTGGCGAAATATGATGAGGTGCATAGCTACAAGAAAACACTTTATATCCGATCTAGTTGAGTGCCGAGATGGTGATTTGATGATGGAGATGGATCTTGTTCGAGGAGGCACGTTTGAAGCATGATACGGAAGGTGCCGTCTATTGATCATACCAAGCAAATCCAGGGAAGTCTTCCGTTCCTTTTCTAACCCTTCCTATTTTTCATTTATATGCTTGGTATGACCCAAGTGGGGGGAAGGGATTAGAAATAAACAACCACTTGATTATACTTGCCTTATTTTTCTAGTTTTTAGTGAAAAGTGTTTCATTAATAAAATTTTGACATATTTTTCATTACTTAACTAGATTAATCTTTAACTGAGCACACCTACCCTATATTTCTATTATGTGAGGATAAGCCTTTCCGTTTTCCCCTTATACATAAATCCATAAATATGAATGTGCCGGTGGCTGTAGTAGACTTTAGAACTTGGCTTTGTATATCTTTTTGTGACCATTATAATGAGCATTACATTGAGGTAACTTAATGTAATCGGTGCAACTAGGATAAAAGGCAAATTTTAGGATTAAACCCAAATAGCCCATAAATTGTGAATATTAACTCTTCACATCGATTAGTCAATCCCCTGTTCAACCCTTTTGTTGCACTCACCTTTAGTGCAAGATACCCCTAGGTACACTCTTCTGAGCCATTCCTTTCATTTTGTTCACCCAATCTATGTTTCGTTACACCTTTCGCCTAGCCTACCCTGTAGTTTCTTATGGTCTACGGTCCGGGCGTTGTTAGTCAATTTTTTTTCTATTGGTGAAAGTCGCGGGTTTTGATTTAAGGGTTTTGGAAGAAGATCGGGTTTAGATGGTAGTTGATCTCAAGCGGGGGGATGCTTTGTTTGTTCATACTGTTTTTATTTTTTGCATACCTTCTCTTGCATCAAAAAAAAAATAAATAAATAAAGAGCATGCAAGCAAGCGTTTGTTTATTTGTTTATAGCTGATAGTTATATAAATCATCTTAAGTGTCGTATTGTTTTAAGTATATTAACCTTGCGGAGCTTATACTTTATAGACCCATGTCATTTCTATCTATCCTTTCTATATTAATATATCTTTGTACAATGGGGTCATTGTACATCTCAAGTGGGGGGATGGAAGATAGAATGGTTGATATAACGGTTTTTGGTCAAAATATGTGCAAAATTTACCTAAATTTAAAAAAATTTAGAGCACATAAATTTTTTCCATTGATGATGAAGGCCGAGTTAATGCATCCCATTTTTCTAGTTTATGGAGATTATGAGGTACTACATTACATTTTATATGCATTAACTCGTGTATTGATGATATTGAAGACCCCTTGACTCTTTACCCTCGAATTTTGCTATGGGATTCAATGCGACTAGTGACGGGGCGATTGTGAACTTTAGAAAACTATTTGTTTCATGTCTTTTTATTTTACACCCATTTAAATGTTTTCCCATGTCTTTATCATACCCTTTTCATTCCTTGCCTTTAGTTTATTCGAGTTAAGGAATTGAGCAGTCACAGGTGTCTTGTTCATGGATTTGGGCGAGCATTTGTGGCTTTGTCGCCTTTTCTGGAATAACGGTATTGGTAGAGAGTGATTTAACCCCGTAAACCTTATTGTTGTGTCAACCCATTTGCCTTTTAGAATAGCTGCATCTATAGACTCTAGTGATGGAGATTAGTATCTTTGCCAAACCTATGATAGAATACTCGCCATGACTGAGCAATTGAGTGATCACCCCAAAATAAACACACAGATTAGTGAGAGAGAGTGTGATTTCAATTCCCTTTTCGTGAGGTGCTCGGGTTGGATATTTCTAGCTTAGGTAATTTTTAAACCCGTATCTTCCAAATCATCTTGGGAGATATCTTTTTAGAAATAATTTAAAAGGTCTACTTGAGGACAAGTAGAGTTCAAGTGNCTGCATCTATAGACTCTAGTGATGGAGATTAGTATCTTTGCCAAACCTATGATAGAATACTCGCCATGACTGAGCAATTGAGTGATCACCCCAAAATAAACACACAGATTAGTGAGAGAGAGTGTGATTTCAATTCCCTTTTCGTGAGGTGCTCGGGTTGGATATTTCTAGCTTAGGTAATTTTTAAACCCGTATCTTCCAAAACATCTTGGGAGATATCTTTTTAGAAATAATTTAAAAGGTCTACTTGAGGACAAGTAGAGTTCAAGTGTGGGGATATTTGATAACATCAAATTTACCCATGATTTAAGCGTTAATTTCCCTTTGAATTGCTCATCTTTTCTATTCATATGAAGAATATATACTCTTATTTCTTCCTATTTTGGTTTCAGGGTAAAGATGAGTAAAAGTACGTTGTTGATAATTTATTGGCTTAAGAATGGGAATTACGCTTGAAATTACTATGAAGACACAAACACTGTGGTCTAGTTAAGTGATGATACTACACCGTTAGATGATTTATACCCCAAGAGATGAAGACTACGCCGTAGCAAGTAAATGAGCTACGGCGTAACAGAGAAAACCACCAAGCTACGCCGTAGTTAGTAATTGGACTACGGCGTAATATTGAAGATAAGAGCCCTACGCCCGTAACAAGTCATTGAGTTACAACGTAGGAAAGATTTTATGAAGACTACACCGTAGCTAGTCATAGGGCTACGGTGTAGATGTGTTAACGAGAGTTCTACGGACGTAGCCACTCTTTAGGCTACGCCGTAGTAATTTATTACGAAGGCTACAGAGTAACTTATTATTTAGTTTCGCCGTACTTTATTACTTGGGCCCGAAGTGTCGAAGTTCAGGGACTATAAATGGCGAATTAATATTAAGTTTATTAAAGAAGATATGGACTAAAAATGGAAGTTGGCAAGTTCGGGGGCTAAACTTGGACAAGACCAATAATAGTTTATTATAAATAAACATCTCATTATTATGTACGAGGTATCAATTCATATTAGGGATTTAGGGCCCGTTTGGTATATAGGTGGGTTTAAGATCAGGATTAGGATTTTGATTTAAATTTGGTTTAGGATTTGGATTTCGATTTGATGTAAGAGAGAGAAAAATAAATGAGGTAAGAGAAAATAATATAATTAAATTAAAAATTAATATTTTAAAAATAAATGAAAGTATTAAAAATTAATTTTATTAATTAATGATATAAAAATAAAAGTCATGTAGAGAGAAGTGGTTAGCTTGACCCCACAATGTCAGTAAACCACTCGTTGGACCCAGGATTACAAATATTGCAACTGTTTTGCTATGAATACCAAATCCAAAAGTGAAATTAGTATCCAAACACTTGATTAGTGTCTTGTCACATAAAAACCCACTCCAAAGGCAACAACCAAACGGCTCCTTAGGTTTCGGTGGGGCTACTGTGCCGTACAAGACAGAAAGGAAGAAAGCGACAGGCAGTTTGGTGGCGAAGGTTTTAAGGGGAAAAACATTTCGGGGTTTTGCCCCGGTATTCGACTAGGGGATCAAAAGCATTTATCTAGCATGATATGTATTATTTCTCGACACTCATTTATTTATTCAGTTTCATTATTCTTGACAACAATTGTGATTTTGCTTGTTTATTGATTGTCGTGATGCCTATTGTGTTTTATTTAACTGCTTTTGTTTTTTAATTAATTAACTACGGCGTAGTCATATATCTAACTACAACGTAGTCATTTATTGAACTACGACGTAGCTATATATTTAACTACGGCGTAGCCTTTAATTAATTAGTCGTTTGGTAATTAATATTTATTGATTTCTAATTTATTTATTATTAGTCAATTTATTATTTGATCTTTATTCCTAGTTTAATATTAGTCTTGTTTGAATACTTTCATGGCGATTCTTAGGACACTCTAGTTCCTATAGTGTTTAGCATTGGTTGTTCCTTAGAGGCTTGTGGAATTAACCCTAGGAAGCAAGCCGCTAGGGATGTGACTTGGTGATAGCAATATCACCATACACATGCGAATTAACCCTAGGACCACCTACCAATGCTATACGCTTAACGCAGTTAGAGGGGTGTAAGATCTGACCATGCCGCATCCGTTAGACTTGTCCATGTTAGTAGAGGCACTTAATGACTCTTACATCTTCGTACCGATGAACCTACGACTTTACAATAGTTTTGGATAGGACAAGGTGTAAGATAGATCTAGGTGATTTAACCCTCTGATCCGAAATGAATTTAATCCCGAGACGAAACAATAATAGACACCGTTACTTTTATTACTGAGATAGATTACCAGATGACCCTTGGTCACTAACAATTACCTTGGTGAGGAATCTAGGATCATAGGGTATACAAATTGACCATATGAATCTACCGACTTTATAACGGAATGAGAATTAGATCTTAATTATCATTCCCATTAGTTGTTTGCCAGAAAACCATGCCTGTTGATCTTATTGAATTAATCCATTTTACTTTCGCATTCTGTTTATTTCACTTTATTAGTTTAATTAATCTTTTAATCATATACCCCCTTTTTATAAACGTGACATAGACTCTAATTAGGATCCAAACTCATAGCTCATGGGACGACCTCGACTTTACCAACTAGCTATACCTCACACGACCGGGTACACTGCCCGTTAGTGCATTAGGTAGACCTTTGGTAAACGAGATACTTATAAATAATAAAACCTGGTCGGTAAAACCTGCATCAGATCTCAACAATTCTGGAACACAATTCATATTGTGAATGATTCCAAACCCGTAATGTTGGAAGTCACTGTGTACAGATACACAACGAAGCTTACAAATGACTCACTTAGAAGTTTACTGGACTTACCGGCAACTATATCGAACAACAACCACGGGTTTGAAGTCCTACCAGGCAACACCCAGATCCAACAATTCTTCTTGGAACTTGGATTTGTCACTGATATATTAAAACTCCTGAACACTTTTTACTTTAAGAGAAAGTGTCTCCCGGGTTTATGGGCCACAATGTTCTTAATTCTCAACCGATGCCTCGCAGGCAAAGAAGCAGGAATTGATGCAAGGAGATTCTTCATTTATCAGATATAATATGTTGTGGTCAATCAGTGCCATTTCGATAATGCTTCTCTAATTTGGATTGAGCTAGTTGAATTGGTTCAAAACAAACAACGGACCAAGATGAAGAAGAAGGGCACCTATATTCCTTTTGTGAGATTCCTCAAACTTCTCATTCGGGATATGATGAAATCAAACAAATTATCAGTAAGGCCGATTGAAGTATGTGTAAATGACAAAGTAATGAAAAACCGGAAACCAACTAAAGATTCAAGAACAAATCTGCCGGTGGCCATTCCGCAAGAGTTGCTTGGTATTGCTGACAAGAAATCAAAGGCATATAAGGAATACATAAGTAGATCTTCTGTTTCTATGGAAAGCTCAAAACCGAGCGAACCTACCCCTGAAACGCATAAGGATTTAGAATCTAGCGCCCAATTAGGACTAGAGACGGGGAGTAAGAAACGAAGAATCGATAAAGGGGATAAAAGCCGAAAGAGAATACAAAGACTTTCTGGCATTCAGAAGTCTAGTGATTTAAGGGAAGAAGGAGGAGTTCAGAAGAGTAGTGAAACTGGAACACAGAGCAAGGAAGACTCTGAAACGACATTGTCCGACCATACACACACTGACAATGTTGGAAATGATGGAAAAGAAGGTGAGGAGGTGGATAAAACCCATAGGCCCGAAGGTAGTAAGGAGTCTAGGTTAGAATCTGACATCAGTAGTGTGATTAATTCATCGGAGATACACCAGCTCCTAGTCACTCCAGAGCGAACAAATCCTGCGTCATTCGTTGAAACAGCGACAAGTTTGCCTTCGGTAATTCTATGTGAAATCGAACCGTTACCTTTTCCCACGGCTGTTCCACAACCTCAACATCCAACAACAACAACAACAACAACAACAACAACATCTGCAACAACAACTAACACAACAACAATACCCGAACAACATAGCAAAAAAATATTTGTATGATGTCAAATATGACTTAATATTGTTTGGTAGGTGTGTATGTATACATATAAATACTAAGACATATGCATTTTAACTCTAATTTTGGTATTGATATAACTTATACTAAAAGAAATGAGTTTGGGCTATGATTTCCATGTGGATATACTCTATATTTAAATCAAAAAATATAATTCTTTTCTATCCTATTCTATAGTAATAGATATATATGGCATACCGTATTTTGTTTAAATTTAAAATATATTTATTATAGAATATACAACTTCTCGCCATCTATAAAGCCGAATTCAATCTCATAAGTAATCAAACAACTACAAACCCTTTTCTACCATCATTTGACAAAAAAAACATTCTAACGGGTCGTGAGTTTTTTCCCCCATCAATGTCGTCAAACAAGCACCCAAGAAGTGTTTCCCCACCAAAAGAACCCTCATCAAATCCACCAAAAAGGAGTTTTCTACAAATAATATTTATTGGTCAGCTTAGGAGACTAATAGGAGTGTTGTAAGCAGAGAACGTAATCGACGAACAAACAGTATTGGAATGTGAAGAGTCAATTGATCGGCGAAGGAAAAAAATAATAAAGTACCAAGTGAGGATAAAGGACGCCCAAAAACAAATGGATAGTTATAATAGTTAATTTGTAATTTCTTTTGTATGCAATAATATTTCTTAATATTTTTTTGATGATTTGATGCTGCTTCAAAGCTTTTTTATTCTTTTGTCATATTCAATTATCTATTATTTAATTAATGTATATTTCCATTTACCAATATTATAGCAGGTATATTAAAAGATATGAATTTGACTATCATTTTCATGTGAATATAGTTTATATTTAAATCAAATAAATATAATTGTTTTCTTATTTATCGTATGCTAATATGTTGTTAATATATATATATATATATGCCATTCTATAGTGATAGATAAATATGGTATAAACTATTTTGTTTAAATTTTAAATATATTTATTATAGATTACATCTTGGAAGAACTTATTATTTATAATATTATAAAAATATAAGAAACGTAACAACCTATCGCCATCTAAAAATAAACGTAACGTCACAACTTTTCACCATCTATAAATTGTAATTCAATCTCAAAAAATAGTTATACATCTACATCACTTTCTAGTTTCGTTAAAAAAAAGGTTCCAATGGAATCTTCGTCATCAAAGTCGTCAAACAAAAGTCTGAGGAGTTATTCCCCACCGAAAGAATCTTCATCGAATCCAAAAAGGAACCCATATGAATTTTATGGTGTGTCACAAAAAGTTTTGGATATAAGCAACTCTGAGAAATTCGCCATCGAAATGCTATTGATTGATCAGTATACAAAAATAACAGCAAAGTTGGAAGCAAGAAACGTAAACTATGAAGAGGCAATTGAACGACGAAAGAAACAAGTCATAGAGTATCAACAGAGGATAAAGGATGTTAAAAAACAAATTCAAGATTATAATTATTTGTAATTCCTTTCGTATGCAATAATATTTTTAACGTTTTTCTAATGATTCAATGTTGGAAGATTCTGATTACATCTCATATGATTTTTTGTTGCATTTCAAACTATTATAAATTATTGCTTTGCATCCAATAATCCACTCTTTCTTCATCTTGAATGGACACACAAATATATTTATATAAAAGTTGTACATATAAAACCAAGTGTAAATATTATTGTATGTATTAATTGAATTAATATTTGCATTTATGTTTCCCAAGACTTTTGTATTCATTATTTATATTCAATTACTTAATTCGTGTATATTAATCGATTCAATATACATAGTCAGCATTAAAATGGTCTAAACACTTTTCGATACCATGTCATTGCATTGTTATAAATACTTGTGTCAAGAAAATAAACTTAAACACAACATGTTCAAAATGTCTATTAACGAATCAGTCAACAACAACATTCCCATCATTGACGAAAAGTAAGAAATTATATGTTGCTTTGTTCAAAAAAGAAATTACATGTAATTACCAGACTATTGGCAATGTCTATTTTGTTTACTAATTAATATATTCTAAATTTTATAGGATTTGCGAGGTATATCCATCACGTATAGTAAAAATATATGTTAACCACGGTGGACGAATGGTCACTGACAATAAACATGGATTTTATTGGGGTGGTGCAAAGCAAATCGTTCCTGCTATAAATCTTTTTAACTGAACAAAAGATGAATTGCACGACTACGTTAAGAGCAAAACGACTCAATATTCAGATATTGAATCTCTTTTCTACCGTGTCCCTGGCAGACCTGAGCATTTTGGAACAATGTATTCTTTCAAACCTTTATCAGATAATAGCCAGATTTTCAAGCTTTATTCAGAAGAAAACAATGATGAAAACGTTGATCACTATATTGTCCATGCTGAATACCCAACAATAGAAGAAAAAGAGTGCTATTGGTTTGAAAGATGATGGTCTCAATGGAGTTGTTTGTCCGGCCATAATCAAGCTAAATATGACCGATTTGTCTTTCAGAATTGGTTGGAAGAAACTGAAGAAGTTGATGAAACCAACATTGTTAGTGAAAATGTTACGACGTTTAATCTATACAATGTCTTCATGTTTTAATGATAACAAACGGGTAACTTGTAATACATAATGTAAAGTGCACAAGTTACTCGTTCACACTTCAACGTCTCTCGACATCACTTCAGGTATGTACAAACACACTTTACCAACTTTGTTAAGTGATCAAAGAAAATATTTTTGTCCTTAAACTTTACATTTAATAAATGTGACAAAACATTTTTTACAAAAATAAACTAGACAAATGATTTTTGTATTTATAAAGAAATGTTTAATAAGAAAAATAAATTTGAAATTTGAATTTCAAATTATCCAAACTTCCATTTTTCCCGCCTAAATCAGATAAAATTTCACCAGGTAACATTTAACCACAAAAGGACAAAAATTGTCAGGAAGGTCCCTTAAATAGGTGACGGTCCCTTATTGATAAGGGACCGTGCAAGGTTTAAGGAACCGTCCTTGGCATCTCGAGCTGGCTATAAATACTGACCCATTTTTCATCAGAAAAACCAATCCTCTTTGCACAAAAATTTCCTGGTCTTTCCTTTTCATTCTTTGATCACTATAACTCTTTGGTATGTGTTTATAAGTGATCCCGTCATCCACTACATCATGTGCAAGAGAAGAACAATCGAAATCGTCAAGAATCGAAGTGTTATTGAGTCCACACACCAACTAGTGTTATGATTTTCTTTTTCCTCTACCTCATGAGTAAGAGAAGAACTCTCGACATAGATAAAGATTCGAGATGTTATAGGTGTCCACACACAAACGTAACAAGTGTTACGGTGATAGGTTCTATAAATATTGTCACTGTTTCCGACTTGTGTGTGAGTCGAGGATGGGGTTATTTGTGTGAACTTGGATGGTGATGTAGATCCAAGAATTCTTGTAACTAGATTAGGTCATGTAATTGTTGTATGGTGTGTGGTGTTCTAGTGTGTAGGCTAGGAGTTAGTTGAGTCAGTGTGTGAAGGCTTGGATCGGGTGATGATCTAAGTGTGTCTCGTGTGAAGGCTTGGATTGGGTGAAGATCCAAGTGTGTCTTAGTGTGAAGATTCAAGTGAACGGAAGTGCTCGTCCGTGTGAAGGCTTGGATCGTGTGTCGTTCTAAGTGAGACAAGAGTGCTTGTTCGTGTGGCCACGTGGGCCTTGATGTAGATTGGTTCTAGCTAGGATTAGGACTCGACATTCCGCTTAGTGTCATTAAACTTGGTGTAAGGTTGTGTACGGTTTGTTCCGCCTAAAGGGAGCGTGTTGATTAGTGAAGTAACTCTCGAGTGTGGTACTCGGGGAGTGGAGTAGGACGAAGAGGTGCTTCGTGCCGAACCACTATAAATCATCATGTCCGGTTTGCGTTTTCTCTTCCTTGCTCTTTACTTTCTATACTTGTATTACATTTATGTTTGTGTGGCTTGGTGTGTATGTGCTTGTGATATCAACTAGTTAACTTAGAAATACAAAACATAAGAAAACTTAATAACACGTAACAAACCACTGGCGACGGTCCCTTAAATAGGGAGACGGTCCCAAATATATATGGGACCGTCCAAACATTTTGAGGACCGCCCACAGTATAATCACAAATAGCTAAATACTTTTAATCTTGTGATATGCTTATGCTTATGTTATTGCTTGTTATGAGTGACATAATATCTATTCATATTTAGTCACGCTTGATCAGAAATTTG
This sequence comes from Artemisia annua, assembly GCA_014162995.1. NCBI lineage: Eukaryota > Viridiplantae > Streptophyta > Magnoliopsida > Asterales > Asteraceae > Artemisia > Artemisia annua. Next base: position 38,601 of record LBNU01005409.1, on the reverse strand, counting down.
ATACGAAACACTTTAAATGGTTTTTAAAATAGAGTACGGTCCACGTATCAAATTTCATATTAAGAGAAATTAAATATGAAAAGTGTTTATGTTGCTAAACTTGTGCTAGAATTATTGCTTAATTCGTACTAGTTTTGTTGTTTAAATGCACTCCATATACTAGCTTGAAGAAAATGAATTTTTACACGAAAATTGTGTTTTGGCTTACTGGTGGCGGTCCTTTATCTCTGGGTGGTCCTTTATCACTAAGGAACCATCGGGTATTTAAGGGACCTCCATCAGAATAGTGTCAAACTTTGAAAATTCATATAAAATCAACCGTAAGTTCGTAGGAGTCGTGCCACCCGCCATTTTAAAGGTAATTAAATGTACTTTCATTTAAAAATACTTACAAGGATTGATTCCAAACTTAATTAAGTCGTTAATGCAAATTACTTCATACTAGTCAAAACCGTATGTCACATTTTAACGTAAAACTAGTCTTTTGCTAAAGCTCTCGAGTCGGACATCTTAAATAAAGGAATTTTTGAAAAATGGTTTCACTGTCTTGATATTAATTAATTCTTGAATTAGGGAGGAAAATTATTTTCAAAAACAAAATCGAGCAAGTATATGTTGTTGTATCTAACATGCTAAACAACTACGGATATCGTTATGTGTAATATGCTAAATGATTATCTGCTTTTGATTGTTTGCTTATGTTATAATGTTTTAGTAACTCACTTAGATATGTAGACTAAGTTGATGAATCATGTGTGACGAAAACAATTGTTTTACACAATTATCCTTCCAAAGGTTCT
>LBNU01005409.1:20738-37756 GCA_014162995.1 Artemisia annua | reverse complement strand
AAAAATGGTTTCATTGACTTGATATTAATTAATTCTTGAATTGGGGAGGAAAATTATTTTCAAAAACAAAATCGAGCAAGTATATGTTGTTGTATCTAACATGCTAAACAACTACGGATATCGTTATGTGTAATATGCTAAATGATTATCTGCTTTTGATTGTTTGCTTATGTTATAATGTTTTAGTAACTCACTTAGATATGTAGACTAAGTTGATGAATCATGTGTGACGAAAACAATTGTTTTACACAATTATCCTTCCAAAGGTTCTAGTGTTAAAATAAGCCACCTTAAAATATTTAACACTTTTTTAACATGATTTCTAAAACATTACATGCACTTATCTTGATTGGCCATAGGTGGTCTGATCAAGAGAAAGGTTTACAATAATACACTATTATCTAAGTAAAAGAAAATGTATCTTTGAACCTAGCATGTATTTGAACACACACACTAATTGATTCAAACATGTAATCATAAACTATTTTTACATAAGTCATGTATTGTTTAAAAATGGTTAGGGTAATTATTTTTGTACTTGTGAAATGTCAAAGACTATTCATATTAAACGTAGTAATAAATAGTTTCCACATAATAAATAAATGGCAATCTTGAATCATTAAGTTAACATGTCATTATTAGTAACCTCACACATATAACAAGTATTATAGTTGATGGAGCACATTCCATAAATCTTTACTTAGTTTCTTTATTAAAAAGAGTGGTTGTGAGGGTCAAGAAAGATTTGGAGCTTATATCGATTCATTATTCAAAATATGATTGATATCATTATCGAATCTAATTGACAAGTTTTGAGTGTGGACATGAAATTGAAATCATTATTTGTATAGCTTCAAGATATAACAAAACATATCATCTTGAACCTACATGCTCAATCACACTCGATTGGTATGAAAATAATGACCTCCTTATCAAGACAAAAAGAATATGCATCGGATCATAACTCACACTGTTGATGATGTCATATTGAGTCTTCTTGTCCAAAGGTTGTGTTCCAAACATTAAACTAATATGTTTAAAAGGTGATTAAAATATACAATGAAGTAGGATTGACGACTTGAATATTTCATCCGAAATATTCAAGCAATTTACATTGCAACGCAATTTGTAAATGTGTCATTTCCGAAAAGCAAAACATGAGCAAACATACAACACATGTAGCCTTTGCTCATGAATGAGTCAAGACTCAAAATCACATGTCAAGTAAAAATATTGCATATAATACATCATCAATCTTCAAGAAGATAACATGTATCTAAAAAGGATAATTTATACAACTGTGTCACTACTTAAAAAAATAAAATTTGTAAATCACATTATAACTAAAAATACTTGTTTTCATTAGTAACTCATAAGAGTGAAAAGGTTATTCTCTTAAATAAGCATGTTTGTCAAATGATACAATATGTTTTCTCTCAATAATACAAAGTAAAAGATTACAAGATCTATCAAGGCAAGTAAACCTTATTAAACTCTCTTTCGTAAGATTTACTATGGAGTATTCTTGAAACCAAAATATGCTAAAATATCAACTCAACAAACAAAGATGTCGTCTATAAGGTTATGTAATATACCATCGAAACCAAACAACCTATAAAAATCTCAAACATGTGATTTAAATACCGCACTTTCTTTTGTTAGGATGTTGTGTAAGACATGTCGTTTTCATTAAACGGCTTTTAAAATATTGATAGTTGAGTTATATTAGGACATGTATTAGCGAAATCGGCTAATATCATCTTTGGAAAACTTCGATGGGAAAATGTAGGAATTCTAATTCTTCTAATATGAGAATGGCTACTGGAGAACCTATTGCACTAGAAACTCAATTTGACCTAACGGTTGAATTGCTTCCAGAGAGAAGTTGGGTTTGTGGTAAACCTATAAAAATGGTCGTGTTTAGCCGTAATTGAGCACCGCTAGTAATAGTCTCATATCCATTCTCTAAATTGAAAATTTTCCATTCCTACATTTGACAAAAGATGTTTTACATCGATGATCTTTGTCTCCCGTTAGTAGTGCACTTTAAACAAGTAGTAATTAGGATTCTTCTTAACAAACCTAGATTACTTGCATATATGTGTTTAATATGTGTAAACAACATCTTGCACTTATATGATTAAATGTATTCATGCTTCCTTAAATGCTCAATGCCTACTTGCTTAATTATTGAATGCAAGATCTTGCTTTGAATTAGCTCTTCAAATGTCATACTCTTGATATATGTCCATGATACATGCTCTTATGTGCTAAATGTCAACATGTTTTACTTAATGCTTGTCTTCATAGTAATCATGTTTTGTATGCATCTCTTTACATGGCCTACATGTTATTTGTGCATCTAAACTATGTTGGACTAGGTATGCCTTTCATGATACCTCCTAGATGTCATATAGTCTTACATTCTAATATCTTTGACTATTATGTGATGCATGCTTATATGGCTTACATGCTTAAATCTTTGATTATTATGCAATCCGGATTATTTCTTCTCACACTAGATCGAATCTTTCTTTAGGGTGTCTAGTGTCACAATCCCGCCTTATTACCTAAACCATTCCTTAATCATTCGATTACTCCTATCCTTTAATCTGGGAAAAACAGAAAACTGGAGAGACTCTGCACCTTACTGACGGCGGTCCCTTATTGCATAGGCGGTCCCTTATATTTAAAGGACCGTCCAATGATTTAAAGGACCGTCCCCAGTAAAGGTGTCACGAACTGGTTCACTGCTTTTCCTCTTCTGCAATACTTTGAACCATCCTACACCATGCCTTGTCAAAAACTCACAAAGAAGCATCTTCCTCATAACTTCTCATCACTCAAACCTCAAACCACTAATGTGAAATGAAAAACTGAGTTATCCTTTGTTCTACCAACATCGAGTCGTCCACCATTTCCATGCCCTCAAAGAAACCAAGAGTCAATATCATACACCTAGTCATCTTCACAAGAAGATTCCACCATGTAACCAAACAAGTGTGTCATCCCCACTACAACCTAAACCATTAAGGTCAAACTACCTCTCGTGATACATAAACCTATATTCACCCTTGTGTCGCTTTTTGAAACAAAGGGCAATCGTCATATCCATACACTCATTAACATATTTGTCTATGTCATCGAAATTCAAATGAATTTCATTATGAAATGCGTCTTTTCCACTTTCTAGCAAGTGAAGAACACAAAGAAGATATCCAAGCTTCAAGTGTTGTCAAGTCATCACCACCTCATTTCACATATCCAAGTGAATTTCATTATGAAATGCGTCTTTTCCACTTTCTAGCAAGTGAAGAACACAATGAAGATATCCAAGCTTCAAGTGTTGTCGAGTCATCACCACCTCATTTCACATATCCACTCTCGGTTGTCAACCAACAAAACACCTTAAAATTCCATGATTCCCAATCGTCCATTAATGATTATCCAAATTCACAAAATGTCTCCTAACCTCAATCCTCAAGATCACTCATTGTCACCAACATATCTACCTCCAATGACATATCCAAATCTCCTACATCTTCATATACCCAACAAAACTAGGATAGCTTATATTCCGTCGATCTCATCGACGATGCCCTTTTAAGGATGCTTGTATACCGTTAAATTCCTTCCTCACTCATTGTAAGTGAAAACGTTCCTCTCATTATCTCCCCACACATACCTTCAACATATGCCGAAATTGAACCACCAACTTCACACCATCCTTGCCAAACTTTGGATCATAACATCCTTTCCCACTTCTCCACTATTAGAGAGTCATCTTCATCCATATCTAGGAGCATATCATCCTCATCCCATATCACCTAGACACTAGACACATATCTTGGAAGAAGTTAGAAAATGGTGTGTTAATCAACTATTATATGTTTAGTTTCAATCCCTTTCATGCCATGCTTTAGAATTATCACATTTGAGTTATGCATGTCTTGATATATATATCATCATTATTATGTGTACTTGTCTACTAACTTTGTTTTGTAGCATTACTTCATTGCTTGATTCTTTGGTAGCCAAAACTAGTTTTGACCATACACCAAGGGGGAAATCATTGACGCATCTACATACTTTGTTGATTGAAACTAACCCTTGATGTAGGTTAAGAAGGATGCAATGAGCTAGGGGGAGCTCGGAAGTAGTTGGGTTAATGGTTAGGAGTTGGTTAAATCACGGCGGTAGGAGCAAGGCTTCACTAGGATGATGCACGTTCAATTCTTTAAATTATGGGGGTCGGAATAGTATAATATATTCGGGGATCATCTCTCATTCCATATACTCAAGATTGTCCTCTCAAGTTATCTTCTCAAGTTATTCTCTCAAGCTCAAGCTCTACCTCAACAATGCCGAAACCTTTTTGCTTCGACAAAAGGGGGAGAGAGGAAGTGTAAACTAGTAACTTCTACACTTTACTATGAGTTACGGTTTACATATTTGTCATCATCAAAAAGGGGGAGATTGTTAGTGCAAAAGTTACGACGTTTAATCTATACAATGTCATCATGTTTTAATGATGACAAACGGGTAACTTGTAATACATAATGTAAAGTGCACAAGTTACTCGTTCACACTTCAATGTCTCTCGACATCACTTCAGGTATGTACAAACACACTTTACCAACTTTGTTAAGTGATCAAAGAAAATATTTTTGTCCTTAAACTTTACATTTTATAAATGTGACAAAACATTTTTTACAAAAATAAACTAGACAAATTATTTTTGTATTTATAAAGAAATGTTTAATAAGAAAAATAAATTTGAAATTTGAATTTCAAATTATCCAAACGTCCATTTTTCCCACCCAAATCAGATAAAATTTCACCAGGTAACATTTCACCACAAAAGGACAAAAACTGTCAGGAAGGTCCCTTAAATAGGTGACGGTCCCTTATTGATAAGGGACCCTGCAAGGTTTAATGGACCGTCCCTGGTATCTCGAGCTGGCTATAAATACTGACCCATTTTCATCAGAAAAACCAATCCTCTTTGCATAAAAATTTCCTGGTCTTTCCTTTTCATTCTTTGATCACTATAACTCTTTGGTATGTGTTTATAAGTGATCCCGTCATCCACTACATCATGTGCAAGAGAAGAACACTCGAAGTCGTCAAGAATCGAAGTGTTATTGAGTCCACACACCAACTAGTGTTATGATTTTCTTTTTCCTCTACCTCATGGGTAAGAGAAGAACTCTCGACATAGATAAAGATTCGAGATGTTATAGGTGTCCACACACAAACGTAACAAGTGTTACGGTGATAGGTTCTATAAATATTGTCAATGTTTCCGACTTGTGTGTGAGTCGAGGATGGGGTTATTTGTGTGAACTTGGATGGTGATGTAGATCCAAGAAGTCTTGTAACTAGATTAGGTCATGTAATTGTTGTATGGTGTGTGGTGTCCTAGTGTGTAGGCTAGGAGTTAGTTGAGTCGGTGTGTGAAGGCTTGGATCGGGTGATGATCTAAGTGTGTCTCGTGTGAAGGCTTGGATTGGGTGAAGATCCAAGTGTGTCTTAGTGTGAAGATTCAAGTGAACGGGAGTGCTCGTTCGTGTGAAGGCTTGGATCGTGTGTCGATCTAAGTGGGACAAGAGTGCTTGTTCGTGTGGCCACGTGGGCCTTGGTGTAGATTGGTTCTAGCTAGGATTAGGACTCGACATTCCGCTTAGTGTCGTTAAACTTGGTGTAAGCTTGTGTACGGTTTGTTCCGCCTAAAGGGAGCGTGTTGATTAGTGAAGTAACTCTCGAGTGTGGTACTCGGGGAGTGGAGTAGGACGAAGAGGTGCTTCGTGCCGAACCACTATAAATCATCGTGTCCGGTTTGCGTTTTCTCTTCCTTGCTCTTTACTTTCTATACTTGCATTACATTTATGTTTGTGTGGCTTGGTGTGTATGTGCTTGTGATATCAACTAGTTAACTTAGAAACACAAAACATAAGAAAACTTAATAACACGTAACAAACTACTGACGGCGGTCCCTTAAATAGGGAGGTGGTCCCAAATATATATTGGGCCGTCCAAACATTTTGAAGACCGTCCACAGTATAATCACAAATACCTAAATACTTTTAATCTCGTGACATGCTTATGCTTATGTGATTGCTTTTTATGAGTGACATAATATCTATTCATATTTAGTCACGCTTGATCGGAAATTTGATACGAAACACTTTAAGTTTTAAAGAGGAACTTATTCACCCCCCCTCTACGTTTCTACAAGCATTTTTTACTGTGAAACTTCTGATAATGATATTGATGATGTTAAATCAATTGATGGCTTTGGTCGTGTCTCTAATAACGATGTGTCAGATAGGGATGACGGTGGCAACGGCAAGAGTGACAACGATAATGACCCATATGATGACAGTGGGAACCTTTCTGATTAATTTGTTGCTTTTAGGTTTATTTGTCTAAGTGTTTTTATTTCTGATGCTTATATTATCTGTGTTTCTGATGCTTATTGTTAGGGATAAAAAATATCTGATGCATAATAATTGACTACCTAAACATTTTGCATCTTAAAAAAACATGTATAAACCATTTCTAAATAAACTCAAAAATCATAACTAAAAAAAACTGGAACAAACATAAACATCATATATATTACACGAATATACATCATATATATTACCTAGATATATATATTGAACATAATTATCAAACAATAGATGGGAAAAAAAAAAGAAACAAAGAAAAAACATAATTCATACTAAGTGCTCCTCCGACTGTTTCATTTTCTTCTTAATACTTTTCTGGACCAACGCATATTGCTCCAAAAGCTGAATACTGAATTTATGATCTTCCTTAATTTCTTCACACAAATTTTGAATAATTTCATCATTCTAATCTTTTTCGATGTAGCCAACCGTTTTTAATTTTTTTTCCTCATATGAGAATGATCATTTGATTCATCAGAAGAAGTCCGAACGAAGGGTGATTTATTTATTTGTATTTATTTCGATCTTTGATGTGGATATTTTGTAAATGTTTTTGATTATCGGCTGGTAGTCGGTGAAAAATAAATAGAGTGCTTTATGTTCTCTAGGGCCAAGAGGTAATCTTTTCTTAAATTACATACATGTCCTTCCGATATTTTGTAAGTTTAGAATTTCACATTTGTGACACATATGTTTTCTTACTAAATTAATCGCAAGGGTTCATAGCCGACTTTAACTTAATAACTGTATCCACGTGTTTTGAGATACTATAAATAAAAAGTATTTTTACATTATAATATATACCTATATAAACGCACCACTTCTTAACCCTATTTCATCCATATAGAAAAGTTTTAGTCGATTTCATAACATCAAGGTTTGTTTAATACTTTTTTTTTAATATCGCTTCAATATAATTATTGATTACTTTTCCCCCTTGCTTAATTTTACGTAGACACGTTTTCTAACAACTAGAATTTACGATGGTAATTGATAAAGAGTTCGAAAGAGATATAGTTATGGACGACAAAGAATTGGCTAAAGACGATAAGAGTGATCCATCAAATAATATTGATCTGCCTATTGGAATAAATAATGGCACTATCCCAAACGTCGATGGCATTAAAAAGAGGAAAAAGTCGGATGCTGATGATGTTGCAATTATTGATCTTGAATTTTTAAAGTAAAAAATGAAAACAACAGCAATGGATATTCATATAATTCATACTTTAACGGAAGAAACTGGTGTATGTGAACTTTGCAATTATATAAATTATTCTGATAGTGATTCTATAGATCCATATATTCTTAAAAGTATGATGGAAGAGTTTTGTTGTTGCCCCGTGTGTAAAGGAACTTGCCAATGCCCACACGACAAAAGCGATACAGAAAGCTATAAGAAGAATAAATAGTCTTATTTTTTTCAATTGTTTTTAGTTAATTTAAAATGTTGCTGGAGACTTATACATTTATGATATGTTATTTTGGATATGATTATATAATTAAAAGTAAATCTTAAATATTAACATTTCCACTTAACCCATGTGGTATGCAAAGATATATGACAAATAGAATAGCCTTATCATCAAATTGAACTTAAAAAATGTACAATCATTTCTTATAAGATACATCTCACAAATTTAATATTTTTGAACTAAATGATTACACTGTTCATTATCATCAAACCTGAAATTTAAGACTATACAATTATCACCACCAAAAAAAAATCTGTACACACTAAAATCACATGTATTCAATTTTTTAATCATTTGCCAAACACTCTTTAGTGTTTTTTAAGATTCTTTCCTAAGAAACTTTTTCCAAATATTTTTATGTAATTCTTTGAATTTTCCAAGATATAAAGTGGGGCTTCTCACCTCCTATTTCCTCCAATGTATGATCTCATTACAAATCCTAAAACATGTTTCTCATCAATCAATTTCCAAAACGTGGCAAAAACACTCATGAACCGTGCCATCTTCAGTATCATCAAATCTGAATTTAAAGATTTATCAAATCTGAACTGTAAAGGAATACTTTTGCCACCACTCGACGTCGGATGGATCGAATTTGACTCCGATCATGCCTTCATTAGAAACAAATCAAATAATACTATATATTTCCATTATTATCAGGATACAAGAAAAAAATATATGCCTGAGTTAATGGAAAAGTATCTTTTGGTCAAGACACATATAATCAAAAGCAGACTTAACACCATTTGCAACCATTTTTTGATTACATGTTTTGAGATATATTTTCCTTCTCTCCATTGTTTATATTTGCATTTAAGAAAATAGTTTGGTTTTAGAGTGGATACAAAATAGTGTTTATATAGGAGAAAAATATGTGTAGTTGAAGCCAAATTAAGAACTGGTCTAATATAGACAAAGAAAGAATTAATAAATTTACCTAGAAATACGTGTCGATTCAATATAATAAAATGTACTGTATTAATTTTGTTATTTGAGACTAGCGTGGTCAAAGTATATTTACAGTTTTATAATTTAATCAATGAAATATTAATGAAATTGCATTATAAAAAAGAAAAAAAATTGAGGACGAGATTTTACCAACAATTTTTAAAGAAAAAAAAAAAACATTTTTTCCATACATAAAAAAATGTGTCATATTTTATGCTGTGAATGAATATTTATTAAATAAAGAGTGACAAAACTTAAATTAGATAACTCGTGGTTAGTACATACGGAGTACATTAATATAACCTAAAATATTTTATCTACCCTTGCAAATGCTTTATCATGGTTAGTCACCCAAGTAATAATGAGTGTTAGGTCATTACAGTTGACAACCATATCAAATCAAAATAGTAGCCGCCTATAAAACGTGTAGACTGAAACAAATAGTGTCATTATTAGATTCCTGCAATATTTGTGATAAATATAATGATGAAATAGAGCGATTAAATGGATATTTTTTTATTAAAATAACCAAAACAATGTCATGTAGCTTGATTGTTTGGGAATTTTCTTGCGATATTTAGACGTAATCAAACTTTCCGATACCATTATGCATTTTATACAAATCTTTTTAAAAGCATATTTATCTTCATTAATATATTTTACTCCGTGTATAAGCAAAGTATTTAGTGCAATTATAATTGGAGGAATGCAAAAACTGAAAGGTTTGAGAGTTGAGGTATATGGATAGCTACGATCATAATTATTCATACGTTAGCTATAATACGTTTCTGATACATTAAATGCAAACTTTTAGATAAACATGCTACGTTTCTATTACTATACAAATCGTTACGTTTATGATGCAATAAAACTTTCGATTATAATAAAAATATTATGTTTCTAACACGTGTCCCGAACTGTTAGCCACATTACCAGTGGCTTTTTCATATTAAAATTTCCGTTTCTGACATTGCTATAGAAATTAATACATTTTTGATACATTAAATATAAACTTTCTGATAAACATGTTATGAGTTTCTGATAGATTAAACGTAAGCTTTCTGATGAACATGTGTTTCTAATACAGATATTCACTTTCTAATAATCATGCTATATTGATAAGCACATAACGTTTCTGGTAAGATTAGAATATCATCATATCCGATTCCTAACCTCTTTCACAACATCATCTTCTTAACCTATAATTAAATACAGCATATCTTCTACAAAACCACAATCATTTTAAAATCTACAACTTTAAAATATCATCAACATTCACAACTAGCTTCTTCTTACAACTGATTCTACAACAAAGCAAATCCCCTTTTCTAAACAGTGGGTTCTGTCATGCACTTGAGCCTCTCAACAAAAGCAATCTTTTCATGCATGCCAGCCTCTCGAGATGTAGGATCATTTGTTGGGATATTGAGTTTGACCCTCTGGCTTCTAAAACAAAACAGAAGAAAGGGAAAAATAAAAAAAGATTGATTCTTTGTTGTAAATGTCTTCAGCCAAGTTTCTTGAGGAATGGGAACTGCACAACTCAGTGAACAGCCCCTGATTAAGCATATTAGCACGAACTAAAGACAAAATACCTGCGGGAGCAGACAAATCAGATAATCAAAAAGGCCAACTCAATATTGGGTAATTGACTAAATCAAAAGTAGAATTAACAATATTTTGTACAATAATCTCATGATTTACTTTTCTGATAACCATATGTGTGTGTTTTCTGATTTGAATTATAGGGAGTCGAATGATTTAAAATTAGATGATAAAATGTATTTAAATAAAAAGAATTTGTTGGTTGTTGAAGAGAAATAAATGACTATTTCAAGTTAACTTATTTGGCTACTTAATAGAAGGTCATCATTGGCATTATATATATAGTAATAATATCGGCTATAATATAATATATATATATATATATATATACTATACTATATATTATATATATAACTATATATAGTCATATATATAATACTAACTTTATTATATATATATATATATATTTATAACAAACTTTCATGGAGCGCCCCAAGCTGATATGCCTTATCAGCCCCCATAAAGACCCATTATGACCAATTTTATTAATAGTTTTTTCTCGCATAATTAAAACACCGATTTACGAGGCAAAACACACTAATAAAAAGCGATTTTTAGTGACCCCAGATATATTTGTTCGTTGATTGCACAATAAATGAGGCTAGATGATAATTAAAAAACAGTCGTATTATTATATATATTTAAACCTAAAACACCTTAAACTAATCTAACAAAAATTTAAAACCCAACAGTCCCGTGCGTCCCAACGGCGATCTAAACTAGTAACTTTTACACCTCGTTAACAATAAATTAAAATTAAGCAACTTATAATAATTAAGAACCTTTATTAATCCAATTAAAACAAGCTTTATTAAGTTCTTTACTATGCCCTACGCTAAGCATAATAATGATAAGATTTACACGTCACAAATTACAACTTTAATTTAAGACATTAAGCAAGCAAAAAATAAAACCAACGTTTCCATATTACAAATGTTTACAATCTTACAAAGATTTAAAAAAAAAGAAAAAAAAAAAAAAAAAAAAAAAAAAAAAAAAAAAAAAACTAACCAATTAGGAGAAAGGATGTTTTATATTATGCCAAATACTAACATAATATATCAATTATATAGATATAAATGTGATATTCATACTATTTATTCTGCGTGGGCCGGGGATGTATTCTCCGCTTCCCGCGCCAAACCAATAAAACCTCGTTTTAAGCCCCAACCTGGGGCCCGTATAACCCGATAACCATGATCCGCCCCAGTCTTGTATCGGATTTCAGTTCCCCGTAGCTTTTTTGCCATCCCTGAATGTCACTGAACTGCATCCTGCCAACAAGCTCTTATAAGCTGCCGTCCTTAACCTCTGCTCACTAGCTCCATATACAACTAATTTTGACCAAAACAAAATATTGTTAAAAACACACAAGTAAATGAACTGCATAGTTGGCTAAAAAAATGAACTTTCATTATAGTACTTGACTAACATATTTAGGCCAATCTATAGCTTTTTGTCATCTTCTTTTAAATATAAGCCTATAGCGCGTCATTGTTTTAGGTAAGAACCAATTAATATAGTATGCATTGGCTGTGCAAAGAAGGTCTCATATACAACGTGCGATGGCCTATCACCTGACATTACTCATATAAAGTGTACGAAATACTAAACGGGGGCGTTATCAGATGAACTCTCCCAAATAAGCCAATATATAACCACTTCGCAAGTGAAGTTTACTCAGTTTTTACCAATTTCAAAGCTCTCTTATAAATTTTTCAGTATTTAGTATACACAAATTTTCATAGTCCACACAGAGTTTTGATGCTTTAGAAAATTGTTTGATTTCGTATTTACGTGACTTAAAATAACAACAAAATATAATCAATAACAAAAACTAAATAAAAGTAAAAGCAATGAAAGATCTAAACCGTGACACGTGCGATTTATTAGTGGGTCGGCCCGAAGCATCCATATATTACCAAACAATCGGCAACATCCCTTATATCTTTCCCCAATATTTCTGCCACTCCTTCGATCACATCAGGGTTTCGTCACATATAGTACCTGCTAACTCGTCCTCTACCTAGTCATTAACCTACACGCTCCTCCCCCACTCTTCTTTCGAAGTTTACAACCACTCTTCCGGTCTCCATTCTTCTCTTCCTATTATTTAATAACACAATTTCGCCCACTCTGGTGCGTTTATCTTCACTCGAACCGGGCTCCGCTCGTCCCGCACGCCCTCCCCCGCTTTTCAGGCCCCGCTTAAGTTTTCGAGCTAATGGAACTTTTAACACACATTTATGTCCCTTAAGTTTATAAAACTTTATTTAATTAAATCATCTTATCAGTAAATATTTTTCCGGAGTCAATAAATAAACATTTTACTACAATTCACACATAAATTACTCAATTACACAAACACTCTCTTTAGTAATTTAGATAATTTTTATTAAATACGCGCTCCAGTATTACTCAATAATACCTCTATTGTCTTCCGATTATATTTTCGAACCGTATTTAGCCCTCCTGTTTTCTTATATTATCCAAATTGGTCACTACCGCGCTAATTTAACAATTTCTAACAATTACATGAACAACACGTCTGTTGGTATAACTTAAGAAAATCAACATCGTGACAACACACAGCCCATGCACTATTTTATCTACACCGGCATTTCTAACAAGATTCTATAGCAAAGTTTTCTAAAATTCAGGCCACCATAGTTTACTCCCATTACAAACCAACCTTTATACTTTTATTATCTCAGATTCGTTATTACATAAAATATACCAAAACCCTAAAAATTAAACCTTTTTGTCTTTTCCAGCATTTACAAACAACTTAAACAATCATTAATTGCATTACATGACTTCTTAATTAACATGTTCCAAACCACGCTATCCACCTCAGTTTCCTTATTGAATTATCATTAAATCATTTTCTTTATCTCTTTTCTATTTTGGTCCATTTTTAAAACTTTTTTATTTCTCTTATACATAATGTCAAAGCTAATTCCAACGAAAGCAAACAATCTTATGCTGTCAAATTAACCTTCAAGATTGATAATTGAAATGATTTTGAATATGCTGAACTTTTGCGCCTTAAAATAACAAAATATGCTCTGCAAGATAATGCATCATCCAACACAAGAAGTATAGTCGAGATGTTCTTTCTCAGACATCTAGATACCTTCCTCATATTATTCAACTTGCTACTCAATGGGTCGAAAATCTGCCTCTCCAGCTTTTCTATGTGCACCTCTCTTATGGGGTCATCGAGAGTTTTGTTAAGCAACTTTTCAAAGCTTGAAGGGTAAGACTGCAGCCTAATGAAAAGGAACATTTCCCAACAAACTCACCAACTCAAATTATTAGCAATGCCCTTCCATAGGATCAAGCCACCTACTTTCCTTTCCTAACTCTTTTTTTTTATTTACTGTTTCAAATCAATACATCTGCTCGGACCCACAATGGAAGACACACAACATATATCTTTTATATTTTTAGTGTGGCGCAAAAACCAAAGTCTTTTAAAGAGGTGGGATAATTATTAGATAACAAGTCCAGGAGATTCATTGTGAAAGCTTTGGTAATTTGGCTTATTTTTCGTTCGGCTTGTGGTTCTGACGATTTGGATCGTCTTGAGGTTCGTGGTTCTAATTCGGTTCCCACCTCCGTACATCATGAATTCCAATTTCTCCTAAATACGTGAACAATGTCACACAGGGTTTCAGTTTTTTATTATTGGTGTTCCCCTCTGTGTGAGCCTCCTCTGAACTTTTCTCAAACTCTCTTGATGTACTTGTTGTCTTTCAAACTCATGCATGCGTACTTATGTTTTGTTCTTAAAAAACATATACGGGAATGACTATGAATTATACGCTCCAAGATGAATTATATCGCGGATGAAGTAGAACGCAAGGACTTACAATGAATGTTTACATGTATTACATACTCTTTTATTCGCCTTTATAGGTGTAATTGTTTTATACGTAGACCCAGCTAAATACGTAGTAGCGTTCGACACAGTATGTACTCCATAACGACTCCACAGCCATTATTAAAACTTCAATACCCATTTTTAATTATGACCCTTAGGACAGCAATTTTTAAATATAGTCTTATTCTTTTATCGTGGAGGACATACTATGGTCGGCCTGATTAAAATATATTTTAGTGAGAACTCGTCAGAATTATATTCTATACGTATGATGAAGCGAGTTAACTATGTGTATTGGTCTATTGATATGGATACATAAGTTGGCAATTTATAGTCGTTACCTGTTTTGTTCGTTTTTTGATATCATTAAGTTTCGTGACAAATCTTATCTCGTTTTACACCTAGCCTCCCATAAAATCAGCTTGCAGAGCTATTTTTTTATGTTGTACGTATGCCGGTTGCTTTACACCTTTGTGTGTGGATCGGGAAGGCCACGAAACTATTTTGGACCAAGAGATACTACATTTAGTTCTGCGGCACCTCCCAGAAAGGTTCCTCTGTTTGTCGGTTTGGAGCTCCTATTTGCGAAATTAGCGTGGACGTGATTTAGACTCGAGTGCGTTTTTAATTATCTTTTTATTTTTGAATCTGTTTAAGTATAATAATTAAATAAACTATACAAATTAATAAGGGGTGGGTATATTTTAAAAATCCAAACTTTGCAACTATATCAACAATCTCAATAACAGGTAAACAGTCTTAACACATATCAGCAATGCAACACAGATAGCTGATAGAATTTTAACAAAATATAGGTGGAGTAACATCAAGTCACTAAATAGCAACAAGTATGTTTTTAATGCTAATTCACTGAAACTTAATTTGCATGACTGTTAACCAATACATATAAATGATTCACTTCTATCGCCTCCCTCCCGCTCCTCGCTCGCTTCGTCTTTTGTCTTGTTTGTGGCTAGAGTGCTCTATGTGTTTCAATGTAAACATATATATATTCTGGGCCTCAATGTTAACTTTTAATTGAGCCGTGACACTTTTTGTTATTTTGGCTATTTTTTTTCACACTTTTAAATTATTCATTATTTACTTTGTACTTGTTACAAATATTCTACAATTACTTTAGGCTATATCAAAGAATGTCATATATAGGAGCTCTTTGCAATAATTATTTTTAGAGCAATACACTATTGTCTGCGATATTTATTGCTCAAAATCTAAAAATCTTATATAGTGTTTTTATTATACTATTTAAACCGACAAAAGACGAGAAAATATTAAAATGATATGAAAATATTTAATTAATCAGTATAATACATTAATAATAAATTTTATCTAAATCTTACATCCACTAACTATAATAAGCTTTTATTAAATAATTTTATTTATAAACAACAATTTCCATACAGACCGTATCATGAAACCATTTTATTTTATTATAGGTAATATTTCTCAAAGTTGAAACCTTAGTCGTAATGGTATTTATTCTTATCTCATACCAACCGTTCTTATATATCAACAAAGAACACTTTTATTGTGTACTCCGCGGAAAAATGTAACTTTACGCCGTGGCAAAACACGGTGATGGAACTTGACAGAGTTACGCGACAAGCACCGGTAACAGCAATTTAACCGATCATGACTGACCACTGTTACAGATGAGAGAGTAGTTTAATTCACAAATTCTAAGACTTAATAAGATATTCAAGGAACAAGGTGATCTTGTTATTCCCTAAAGACTTGTTTTTTATAACGATTCAAAGGTGCTTTCGGTTCCCATGATGGCATAATTCATCACCAAACTTAATCCAAAAGAGTCACATACGAAAGTAACCGATGACATAATCAATCTCTTTACAGATTTCAAGGGTAAGTGATTAGGGGATATGGGGTGTGTTTCATTCGTTGGACAGAATCGATCTAATCATGATGTTGTGTACGGTCATAGGATTGCACGGATGAGGGTAGAATTATAAGTTCATATACTACTTCAGATTCAAAGTAAGTTTCGTTTTTCAAAAATCAAACTTCAAAAGTTGTATTATTGTAATAACGATACAGATCTTGATTCCTTATATCCAAAAACTTCATCATGGTATCTATGAATCGAATTATTTACATCGTTCGTGAGAGCTATACATAGCTGAAGTATAGATGCGGCTAAGATCAATATCGTAATATAGGTTTAGGGATACATTAAATGGCAGGAAGCTCTCAATGAAACTTAGTTTAATCATAATATTTCGAAGTTAGAACATCGCCTCATTATATATATATATATTTGTACATTTGTGCTAAGGAGGGCTCCCAAAAATAGTATCCGTACAACAAATTGACACTTGCTGAATAATGAATGGTAGAATCAATAAACGTCTCACCTCAAGCCACGCGAAACTTAAGCCCGGTTATATTAAATTCATATTCGACGCAATCTTGCAGAGAACATATCCTAAATACGAAATAACTAAGTTACTTAACTACAGTGCACAACGTTCTTCCTATAGAACCTGAGCCTGATCAAACTCTAAACTTGCAATACTCAAATTACAAGTGAGCGGCGTCGCTTGATGTTCGGTTAAGCTTGAGCTAGTAAAGCTGCCAATTACTTGGGTTATCATCTGCTTTTGCCTATGG
>LBNU01005408.1:138810-156641 GCA_014162995.1 Artemisia annua | reverse complement strand
GTCAAAGATGTATGAGCATGTCGGAACGGAGCGAATTCATTGGAGACACCAAAAGTGACGTATGGCGGATTACAACATCATCTATCATTTTCACATCAACAAAGACAAAGAACAAAGAATGATGAATCACTTCTACTACAATCATTTTGATGACGTCTAAAGCTACAAATGTCAACAGTTAAAGTCCAAAGACAAAGACGTCAAGCAACCTCGATGACCGTGACGAACATCTATCCTTCAACAATCCTTCATGACCGATCCTTAGGGGGAGATTGTTAGGATCATAGTTTTCAAATATTCAGTCAAGTCTCGGTCATTTCAGTCAATGTAATAGGTTGCTAGTATTATCTTATTTTGCTACATTATTTAGTTAATCGTATGGTTATTAGTTAAGTTCAAGAAGATGTCCAATGGGCCTAAAAGCCCACGAATTAGAAAGGAAGGAAGGAAGGCAGTGTTGCCCTAATCATTTCCTATAAATAGGACATCATATCTCATTGTAATATTGTTGGTTAATTTCATATCTTAAGGAAACTCTTGTTCTTTCATCTTTCATATTGAACTTAATCAACCAAGTCTATTTCTCATCTCATTTCTCTCATTTGAATACTTGTGTTTACTAATATGGTGACCTAACAGTAAGGAATACACCGTAGACCTCGATGTTCTTCGAACCGTTCTCATGTTACCTACACCAGAAGAGTTTCATCCTATGCTAACCGAACTTGAAATCCTAGATTATCTCATCGATCTAGGATACGATGTTCAAGATGAACTACCTCTCATCCGCCTGTCAAGGTTCAACGTCAAATATCTACCTCAACCATGGAGAACATTCTACATGTTGATTGTCAGATCTATTGCCGGCAGGAAGAGTGGTCATGAACATCCATGATTGGAGCACCTGCAAGTATTCTGGGGGATGATGAGCATGAAACCGATCAACTTCGCCAGTTCCATAATGAGCGACATGATCCATCACATTCAGACTAGCCATGAAAGGAGCGTGATTCCGTTCGTTAGGTTCACAAAGATGCTCATCGAACACTTTTGTGAGAAAACACCTGATTATCTCAAGAGAATGCATGACCGCACAGAACCCAAAGACATCTACAACCAGGACTACAGGATCTCCTTCTTCAAAACCATCAAGTTTGTTACAAGGACGAAAGGAATGAGAATTCCGGACTACTTTCTGGATGAAGAGATCAGAAAGACTCAAAACTTCAAGATCTATGATAAAGCCTTTCAAGCTAGGAAAGTCGGAGACACCAGTGTAGAAGAAGAAGAACCAGCTTCTATAGTTCAAACCCGTAGGAGAAAAGGTGGAAAGACGGGAAGCACAAGCAGTACCACAACCTCACAACAATCCAAGTCTACACCAAAACCACCCACCAGACAAAGAAGGAAAGTCACTCCAAAGAAAATCCTTCAAGATGAACCACCATCTTCATCTTCAGAAACTGAATCTGATTTTGCTTCAGAGTCAGATGATGAGGAAGATTTTGAAAGAAGAACTAAAGCAGGTGATGATGAAGAAGAGTTTCCGGGACTGGAACTGGCAAAACAAATAAGTAAGGAAACTCTTCACAAGGAACAAAAGAAAGGTACAACGATCATCATCAATGAACCCAATGGTGATTTTCATGATGAAGAAGAAGCAAATGAACCAGTTGCTGAACCACTAGTCGACAAACGCAAACTAAAAAGCGTTATTGTCGATCCTAGAGCAAAAGAAAAGCAACATTTGAAAGAACTAAGAGAAGCTGCACTCCTCAATCTCCAACATCCACAGCCTCATCAATGACAGCTCAACCTACAAGCACAAGAGGGTGGGTCAAGCGGCACGTTAGCTCCTCCTTCCACAACTTTGACTCAGATTGAATCGGAACAACAAGATCCAGAAGGGAATGTCATAATGAAGGAAGCCATAAAAGAAGATGTTGCAGACTTACAACTGGAGAATGAGCCTTCTGAGTTCATTACACCTGAGTTCCTTGATCAAGTTCAAAGAAAAGAAGAACTGAAAAAGAAAGCAAGTGAGGAGTCTGAAATATTGGTTATTGATGAACAACAAGACGAAGAATTCTGTGACACTGACCAACTTATCAACACACCTCCACACTCATCTTCAAAGGATCCTCCAATTCCTAAAGGCACACCTCCAAGGGATCATTCTCCTCCTCCATCCGAACCTAAACACGAATCATCTTCAACATCATCATCACACCACTCATCTCCACCACCACCTAAGAAAACATCAAAAGGCAAATCAATCAAGAAGAAGAAGGGAAGCTCATCATCTATGACAACATCACAAAAGATCAAGCAAGTTGTTGCTATGGCAAGGAAGAAGAACAAGGACACACAACTACATGATGGAGATTTGAAAGACCAAGTTCAAAAGCTAGCAAAACAGGTCACAACCTTGACTACTCAAGTCAAGGATCTCAAAGAATCGACTTCTCTGGTTGAAAAGCTCCTACAAGCTGATAAGAGTGGCATGATAAAGTCATACACCGAAGAATACCTCAACAACAATCTTGTCGCCATCACCACTCCAGCAGTGTCCGAACTTCTTCAACCGATTCAGACAACGTTGAACTCCAGGATCAAGCAAAGCATTGAACAAATGCTTCAGTCAACACCCTTTTATCTCCGCACCAATAGGGCTCCACCAGTACCAACTGACCTCACAACCGAACAACTACAAGCCCTGTTAGCAACAAAACTCAGAGACAAAGAGGATAAGACTACTGAAGAATCAACGATGTTTGAGGCACTCCAAACTATTGCCTCAAAAGAATCATGCAAGGAAGCTGCTAGCAAACACAAAAGATCAAGGAAGGATGATGATCCTGATGCTGATCCCAAAAGCAAGAAATCAAAGACATCAAAAGGACCATCGTCTTCTCAAAAACCACAGAAGACTTCCAAGACTCCACCAACAAAGCAACATGCACCTGCATCAGGCTCCGGTCCAACTCAATCAAAAGAACCATTCATGCTTCAACCAGCTGACACTCAGGAGGAACCTACATCACCTAATCCCGTATCACCAACTCTTGAATTTCAAAATGGACCATCATCAACATCAAAGACCAAGGAGAAAAAGAAGTCTACAAAGTCAAAGAAGAAGAAGAAGTCCACTCCATTCTCCTAGTTAGATGTGGAAAAAGCTCCAAAATCTGATTGGTTGACCGACATGATCAAAGCACAACCTCCACTTGAAGCCGATGAACCACTGCCTGGAAATACTTTGCAGATTACTCAAAGTATCATGACGGGACTTCAAGTTGAGAAGTTGACCAAGGCTGAACTGAAAAGGATCAATCGTGATGCACTTGACTTTCTGAAGAAAAGATCAGGGAACAAAGTTGAACTCGAATACCACATGGAGAACATCGCCTGCGCTTTATCTGGCACGTTCGACTGGCTGAACCCTGAATCCAACATCGACACGCAAAAGAAAGACAAGACTCCTTACTTCACAGACTGGACAAAGCCATTGCCTCTTCAAGGCTTTCCTGAAAAACCTAAGATAACATACCGCTACTTCTTCAAGAACGATCTCCGATATCTTCAACATGCTCATGAGACTTCCAAGGAACGATATGCATCCTCACTGACGATTTCTGTTCCAGCAGCCAGATACGACTTACCAGACATTGAAGAGACTACACCATTATTCAGCAAATCAATTGTCACCTACAACAGGGAAGCTCTTCTCGGTATTCAACACTGGCCTGAGAAATGAAAACTCGGTTACACACACAGATTACACCTCAAATCAAGTGAGAATGTCCAGAATCCGCTTCGTATCGTTGCTATCATGGAACTCGTGGAAGATAGAAGATTCAACTACACTTTCATGAGCGAAATCGTCGTCAAGAGACTAGATGATAAGCAATACAAGTTTAGTGAAGCAAACTTCCCAGATCTAAACCTGAATGACATCGAAGATATGTACTTGCAAAAGGTTCAAGGAAAAATGCTCAACTTCCCAATGGAAACACAATACAACTTCATCGCATCTCTACTTCTCTACATCAGACGAGTAATAGTTCAAGAAAGAGTGGAAGATCTTCATCTGGGCATTGAAAGTTATCAAAACAACATCAACCTCACCAAACCACAACTCATATTTCCTGGAATTCAAGGACTATCACAGTATACTCTCGTGCAACAACCATCGTTTAGAATCATCTACCTCAACAAGAAGAATCAACTTCGTCTTATGAGGTTCGATGAAATTCTGAAGTTCTGTGATGAGACACTTCAAAGAGTTCATGAAGGGTTGGCTGAAAGATTGGTTGATGAGAAGAAGAGGATAAAAGAGGGTCAAGAAACTAGGTGGAAAGCTAATGGACGCAGAATGATTCGCAACTTTGTTTACACCATTGATGAAAGGCTGCACCGTCGAGATCAGATCAGGAGATTGGAAAGCTATATCGGTGTTCGACCTTTATTTCCGGTCTTGACATTCAGACGACCTGATCCACAATTTACAGACTTTGATGCTTAGCCTATTGATGAACCCCAGCTCCCATTTTTCTAGTACCAAAATTTCAATATTTTCATTATATTGATTGATTTGTAAATTACTACGGCTTGTGCACACATAACAATGTACAACCCGCACTTTGTACTTAAAGGACCCTGTGGTACGCTTCAGTGCCACAATCCTCATAATAAGGAGCGAAAGCTTCTTACTTTTGAGTAGAATTAACAAACTTTTCATGATTTCTACAATTCTGCTCAAAAGACAAGTATTACACCTCAATAAGTAGTCACTTGTTGAGGGGGAGTACTTGATCAAAAACATTGTTCCAAATCTTAAAGTCTTGATCGATTTCTCCTCATAAGACTCAAAAAGGCATCTTTTAATCAAAACGTTTACAAAAACATCATTTGATATGCTATTTTTGAGGGGGAGAAGATGTAAAGTGATTAAAATATGATGTCAAAAGTTTTATCTTGTGCGAGCTCGACTCATAATTGACCCACGAATTGACGAAAGAACAAATGTTAGTATTCGAAAGGATTTATCCGAGTAGAAAGAACCGTTTCGAGAAACTCTTTTTAGACGTTTACTTTGACGGGTCTAACTTCCTTTTAGGAATGTTAACAACTTCAAGTTAGTTATTAGGGCTAGTTATCACCTAAAAACTGATAATGTATCCCTTTAACTAAGCAACGTAAACGTGTCCCTCGGGTACATGTCTATTAAGAGTGGATCAATTCAAAAAGTGCCAACTCTTCCCGCATATGCAAATTTCTAAAAACATTCATAAGCATATGTGGAAGGGGAGTCTTTCATTAAAAATCAAAACCCTCAAAGTGTTAACAAAAGTTTTTACAATCATAAACACTTTGAGAGATTTTCAAACATTTGGTTCAAAGGCATCAATAGGATAGTCATGGAGTTACAAGGTGACTAAGGATAGGAATAAACGTCCTATGATCCGCCAGAACCGGAGGGATCTACCCAAGGACATCACCAATAGTTAGATATTAGAAGTCCTTAGGTATGATATGACAAAAGGAGAAAAGAATGAAAGGAGAAAGAAGGGGTTGAAGAATTAAAAAGAAAATGAAACAAAGGGTGAAAAGAAATAGCCCTCCATTTATTCAACCTTAGGGCAGACACCGGGTTCAATTCATATGCTACTGGTAATTGCTAAGGCGACACTGGTATTGAAGATAATGACGTCATGGACCCAGTGACGCAATGCACCTAAACCTTCTTAGCTACTCAAGTTTCTCTCAAAAGATACTTGTTTCATTCTCACGGAGAACCCTGCATAATATATTGACCATTCAATACGAGTGTGTCGATATTGAAAAGGAGGTACTCTGCTCCACACCTCCGTTGACGAAATTGTGCACAAATTGAGTCTAGAGCCACGATATAACATATAAGATCTCTTAGGAACACATAATGCCTCTACACTAAGTGTCTTACATCATTGGACACTAAGTGTAAACTGTCGAGTCCTACGTAGATTTTGGCAATCTGCCTTGAACGTTTATGAGGGATTTACTTATGTATTTCTCGAATGATTGAACGGAAATCCTGCCAGGGTCAACATCAAACAGCCCTGACAGCAGGTCACTTCGGTGATTCCTTGTGGATTACGCTTAGTGTTTATGATGGTTCCAAACGGTCTACAGTCGTGGGGTGATCTCCAGCGACTCACCTAATCGTGGGTGTACTTATGTATGTCTGTGTAAGCCCTCTAGGGGGTATCCGATTAGGAACGGCCTTGGTAAGGATTAGAAGGAGTCTTGACACTATGCTGTCGACGAATTCTAATTTCGAACCTGTAAGTACCAGATGTATTATTGCTAACTGTTTCAATGCAGGTACAACCACCATCTTGAACACCAACTTCCACATGCTCATACTCGCATCACAACAACTATGAAATCTCTCATGAAAGATCGAAGCAACGTATAAGTCAAAGAAAGATTCTATGCAACTCCAACATCCACAGCCTCATCAATGACTGCTCAACCTACAGGCACAAGAGGGTGGGTCAAGCAGCACGTTAGCTCCTCCTTCCACAACTTTGACTCAGATTGAATCGGAACAACAAGATCCAGAAGGGAATGTCATAATGAAGGAAGCCATAAAAGAAGATGTTGCAGACTTACAACTAGAGAATGAGCCTTCTGAGTTCATTACACCTGAGTTCCTTGATCAAGTTCAAAGAAAAGAAGAACTGAAAAAGAAAGCAAGTGAGGAGTCTGAAATATTGGTTATTGATGAACAACAAGACGAAGAATTCTGTGACACTGACCAATTTATCAACACACCTCCACACTCATCTTCAAAGGATCCTCCAATTCCTAAAGGCACACCTCCAAGGGATCATTCTCCTCCTCTATCCGAACCTGAACACGAATCATCTTCAACATCATCATCACACCACTCATCTCCACCACCACCTAAGAAAACATCAAAAGGCAAATCAATCAAGAAAAAGAAGGGAAGCTCATCATCTATGACAGCATCACAAAAGATCAAGCAAGCTGTTGCTATGGCAAGGAAGAAGAAGAAGGACACACAACCACAAGATGGAGATTTGAAAGACCAAGTTCATAAGCTAGCAAAACAGGTCACAACCTTGACTACTCAAGTCAAGGATCTCAAAGAATCCACTTCTCTGGTTGAAAAACTACTACAAGCTGATATGAGTGGCATGATAAAGTCATACACCGAAGAATACCTCATCGACAATATTGCTGCAATTGCTCAACCAGCAGTGCCGAACTTCTTGAACCAGTCCGAACAGATTTGAACTCCAGGATCAAGCATAGCATTGAACAAATGCTTCAGTCAACACCCTTTTATCTCCGCACCAACAGGGCTCCACCAACACCAACTGACCTCACAACAGAACAACTACAAGCCCTGTTAGCTGCAAAACTAAGAGACAAAGAGGATAAGACTCCTGAAGACTCAACGATGTTTGAGGCACTCCAAACTATTGCCTCAAAAGAATCATGCAAGGAAGCTGCTGACAAACATAAAAGATCAAGGAAGGATGATGATCCTGATGCCGATCCCAAAAGCAAGAAATTAAAGACATCAAAAGGACCATAGTCTTCTCAAAAGCCACAGAAGAATTCCAAGACTCCACCTACAAAGCAACATGCACCTGCATCAGGCTCCGGTCCAAGTCAATCAGAAGAACCATTCATGCTTCAACCAGCTGACAATCAGGATGAACCCGCATCACCTTCTCCCGAATCACCAACTTCTAAATTTCAAGCTGGACCATCATCAACATCAACATCAAAGACCAAGGAGAAAAGGATGTCTACAAAGACAAAGAAGAAGAAGAAGTCCACTCCATTCTCCTGGTTAGATGTGGAAAAAGCTCCAAAATCTGATTGGTTGACCGACATGATCAAAGCACAATCTCCACTTGAAGCCGATGAACCACTGCCTGGAAATACTTTGCAGATTACTCAAAGTATCATGACGGGACTTCAAGTTGAGAAGTTGACCAAGGCTGAACTGAAAAGGATCAATCCTGATGCACTTGACTTTCTGAAGAAAAGATCAGGGAACAAAGTTGAACTCGAATACCACATGGAAAACAACGCCTGCGCTTTATCTGGCACGTTCGACTAGCTGAACCCTGAATCCAACATCGACACGCAAAAGAAAGACAAGACTCCTTACTTCACAGACTGTACAAAGCCATTGCCTCTTCAAGGCTTTCCTGAAAAACCTAAGATAACATACCGCTACTTCTTCAACAACGATCTCCGATATCTTCAACATGCTCATGAGACTTCCAAGGAACGATATGCATCCTCACTGACGATTTCCGTTCCAGCAGCTAGATACGACTTACCAGACATTGAAGAGACTACACCATTATTCAGCAAATCAATTGTCACCTACAACAAGGAAGCTCTTCTCGGTATTCAACACTGGCATGAGAAACGAAAACTCGGTTACACACACAGATTNTTCTTCAACAACGATCTCCGATATCTTCAACATGCTCATGAGACTTCCAAGGAACGATATGCATCCTCACTGACGATTTCCGTTCCAGCAGCTAGATACGACTTACCAGACATTGAAGAGACTACACCATTATTCAGCAAATCAATTGTCACCTACAACAAGGAAGCTCTTCTCGGTATTCAACACTGGCATGAGAAACGAAAACTCGGTTACACACACAGATTACACCTCAAATCAAGTGAGAATGTCCATAATCCGCTTCGTATCGTTGCTATCATGGAACTCGTGGAAGATAGAAGATTCAACTACACTTTCATGAGCGAAATCTTCGTCAAGAGACTAGATGAGAAGCAATACAAGTTTAGTGAAGCAAACTTCCCAGATCCAAACCTGAATGACATCGAAGATATGTACTTGCAAAAGGTTCAAGGAAAAATGCTCAACTTCCCAATGGAAACACAATACAACTTCATCGCATCTCTACTTCTCTACATCAGACGGGTAATAGTTCAAGAAAGAGTGGAAGATCTTCATCTGGGCATTGAAAGTTATCAAAACAACATCAACCTCACCAAACCACAACTCATATTTCCTGGAATTCAAGGACTATCACAGTATACTCTCGTGCAACAACCATCGTTTAGAATCATCTACCTCAACAAGAAGAATCAACTTCGTCTTATGAGGTTCGATGAAATTCCGAAGTTCTGTGATGAGACACTTCAAAGAGTTCGTGAAGGGTTGGCTGAAAGATTGGTTGATGATAAGAAGAGGATAAAAGAGGGTCAAGAAACTAGGTGGAAAGCTAATGGACGCATAATGATTCGCAACTTTGTTTACACCATTGAAGAAAGGCTGCACCGTCGAGATCAGATCAGGAGATTGGAAAGCTATATCGGTGTTCGACCTTTATTTCCGGTCTTGACATTCAGACGACCTGGTCCATAATTTACAGACTTTGATGCCTAGCCTATTGATGAACCCCAGCTCCCATTTTTCTAGTACCAAAATTTCAATATTTTCATTATATTGATTGATTTGTAAATTACTACGGCTTGTGCACACATAACAGTGTACAACCCGCACTTTGTACTTAAAGGACCCTGTGGTACGCTTCAGTGCCACAATCCTCATAATAAGGAGCGAAAGCTTCTTACTTTTGAGTAGAATTAACAAACTTTTGAGTAGTCACTTGTTGAGGGGGAGTACTTGATCAAAAACATTGTTCCAAATCTTAAAGTCTTGATCGGTTTCTCCTCATAAGACTCAAAAAGGCATATTTTAATCAAAACGTTTACAAAAACATCATTTGATATGCTATTTTTGAGGGGGAGAAGATGTAAAGTGATTAAAATATGATGTCAAAAGTTTTATCTTGTGCGAGCTCGACTCATAATTGACCCACGAATTGACGAAACAACAATTGTTAGTATTCGAAAGGATTTATCCGAGTAGAAAGAACCGTTTCGAGAAACTCTTTTTAGACGTTTACTTTGACGGGTCTAACTTCCTTTTAGGAATGTTAACAACTTCAAGTTAGTTATTAGGGCTAGTTATCACCTAAAAACTGATAATGTATCCCTTTAACTAAGCAACGTAAACGTGTCCCTCGGGTACATGTCTATTAANACAACCACCATCTTGAACACCAACTTCCACATGCTCATACTCGCATCACAACAACTATGAAATCTCTCATGAAAGATCGAAGCAACGTATAAGTCAAAGAAAGATTCTATGCAAAACAAAAGAATCTACAAAGTGAAAAGACAACGATCTAAAGCAAAGCAGTGTTCAAAGAAGGATTCTACGTCAACACTAAGAATCTTCATCAAAATAAAAGAGAGCTACACGCGGATGAAAGTTTCAAATGTCAAAGATGTGTGAGCATGGTGGAAAGGCGTAGATCCATTGGAGTCTAAGAGAGTGACGAATGGCAGATTACTACATCACTTGATCACTATCACATCTTCAAAGATAAAGAACAAAGAACGATGAATCATTTCTACTACTCAAATTTTTGAAGATGTCTAAAGCTATGAAAGTCAACAACTAAAGATAAAGATAAAGACGTCGAGCAACCTCAATGACTGTGACGAATTTCACTTCCTCATAACCGATCCTTAGGGGGAGATTGTTAGGATCTAAGTTTATCACTATTTATCAAGTCTCGGTTATTTCAGATTATGTAATAGGTTGCTATTATGTTTACTTTACATAAGTTATGTATGAAGTCCAAGTATACGTCCAATGGGCCTCAAAGCCCACGACATAGACTAGATAGGGAGGAAGGGAGTGTTTCCCTAATCCTCACCTATAAATAGGACCTCATGTAAACATTTCATTTTTTTGGTTATTTCAATATCTAAAGGAAACTCTTGCACTTTATCTTTCTTATTTGATCTAATCAACCAAAACTCTATTCTCATCTCATTTCTACCAAAACCAATACTTGTGTTTACAATATGGTGACCTAACAGAAAATGTAAGAATCAATACAATATCCTGCCATTAAGGGGATATAATAAGTTATATTGCTTACAAAGACGTGAAACCTATTACGCAAAGTGACATGTCCACAAGAAAGACGCG
Organism: Artemisia annua; assembly: GCA_014162995.1. Taxonomy (NCBI): domain Eukaryota; kingdom Viridiplantae; phylum Streptophyta; class Magnoliopsida; order Asterales; family Asteraceae; genus Artemisia; species Artemisia annua. The sequence goes on along the minus strand of LBNU01005408.1, from coordinate 145,561 downwards.
AAAGCTCATCGCACGAGAGTGACGTAGTCACTTAAATGAAATCTCCCGACTTTAAAAGGATAAATTGCTATTACGCAAAAGCTTAATATGAAGCTAGATAAAATGGTCCAAATGAATACAATATCCCGTTATTAAAGGAATAAATGGCGAAAATTAGCTAAATGTGCAAAGTAGCATGACCACATAAAAACGACAAAAAATTATTGCACAAAGCATTACACTTCAAAAGAAATTGACATCCCAACAATAAAGGGAAAATGATTAAAAACAAACGCATACTACAAGAAGCACGATTAGTTCATACATGTTGCATTTACATTTAACATGTACAAATTAGGGGGCTTAATGGGGTTAGTATAGTAATTACAATATAGTTATAATAATGAAACATAATACAAAGAGTCATGCATACATACCAACACATACAGACTGCTATAGTTTTCCATTTGATCAAGGAAGGAGCAAGGACAAGAGGAAGGAGGGACAAATACAAATCTCTCCATGAAGCCATGTAAGCAATCTCTCCATGAAGCTATGCAAAGATTAGTTTCATCCTCTCCATCTTACAGTTTCATCATCCTATAAATACCAACTAAGTATTTGAGGTAAGACAATCTAGAGAGAAAAACAAATACTATACAACATCCATTTTCCCCTGTCATCTTTACTACACTATATATACTGTATACCTCTATGTTATAATGTATTACAATGAGATCAATACTGACTTGATCATCGGAGGGGGTTCCCCCGGGCTCAGCCCAGGGACCTCTCTAACGATCTTTCTTTGTCTTTGCAGCACTGTTACTGAAGACCCGAAAGTCAAGGTCAAGGTCAGTCAAACGGCCAGGTCATCGTCTTGAAGACTATGTGGATTTCGGTAGCATCAACCGGTGTTGCATAACCAAATTGAATGAAAGTTAGAATCATTGACAAAGTGCTTTGGTCTCTATTTCATCTAGCAGCTAAAGTACTTAATGAATTAATAAAATCAGTGACACTGATAACCGTTATATGTTTTTTTAGAATATACTAGGAAATAGTCTTCTACTCTTCCATATCTATACTACTTATAAAGCATTTAGCACCCTCTCTCTTTCATTTTTTTAATATTTTCATGTATAGATTTTAAGTAAATACAACTAATTAAGCTATATGTACAATTAACATATGCATAAACACCTACACTTATTGATTGGTCAAGATTTTTAATTAATGTTATATTTAAAACAGCCATTTGATAAAATGTATAATTAATAAAACACAATGTACAAACTATTTGAAGCACAAATACAACTAATAAAAACTATTCAACACATATAATTAATACACTATTTAATTCACACTTTCACTAAAATAAAACACAATGTACAAACTATTCTGATATCTCTTCATTAGATTTAAGCCAGGATTCAGAATTCATGCAATGTGTAGATTTTCATTATCAGAAGCAGGTGGGTACAGATAGTTCAAACGTTGGTTTTGATATGACAGCACAAATGTCAACATCTGCAAACGATTGTCCAGATGTGACTCTACCAACTTATGGGTAATCAGATCATTGTTATATCAACAATCATATTATTCAGACTTGGTGCCTTCACAACTTCCTTCCAGTACATTCAATAGTGAATCCAGTGAGCTCAGTAACCATCTTTTTGATGGACTTCCCCATATTTACACCAATGATTCTCAGTTCTTCACCAATCAAGAAGATAATATGGGAGCACAAGACCAAATGGATCTAGTTACAGATCCTTTGGGCTTCAATATTCAAGAAGATTATATAGGAGCACAAGTTCAAACAGATTCCTTTTTGGATCCTTTGGTGCTCGCATCTGCTGTTGGTTTTAGTTCAGGACAAGTAAATGGTACTTTACAACTTGATTGGGAAAACCATCTCAAAGGGATTAACAATCTCAACAACAGGAGACGCTACCTCTGTTATATGAACCTCCCGTTTTCCTAGGCATGGACATCCAATTTCAAAATGACAGCGGCAGCACATGATGGACAGCGCCAACACATTTTGGAAAAAGCCATTTTAAGGTACAGAACTAATTACAAAATGACAATGCATTAGGTATCTTAAATTGGTCCAGCCTTGGTCATGATTAGTGAAAATTACGTTAAATTGGTATATTTATATTAATTTTCAAAGATATATATGCAAACTGAACATCTAAAAAAATGACAACTCTATGAAATCTTATATTTAATTGCATGCGAAGCTTATCAACGGCTTGGGCGCACTCTAGTTTGCTCAATTTAAGAGTTAACAGCATACATAAAAGTAAGATTCCAGAAGATAAATGCCTACCCTGAGAAACAGAAAAGCCAGTCACTAAAAAGAGAAATTCCATTCTTAACAGGTTCTCCTTTTTCTGAGCATAATTCCATTCTTAATAGGTTCTCCTTTTTCTAAGCATAATGATTGATGGATCTAAACACACACCTTGTGTTAGAGATACTTTGAGTAATGTTGTTAAGCACGCGGAATTTACTTAGCAACACTTAGAAGATTGTTTATGTGATGTATTGTGAGTGAGAACAGTAGTATGTAACACAAAGCTTCAATATTATTAATGATAATAATACGAGTGATCTTAGCTATCACTAGGGTTACACCTTGAAGCTCTCTAGAATAATTCGTACCTTAGACAATGACCTAGGATCTCCTTTTATAGAGCAAGGAGTCCTTTACAAGATAAGTATTAAGCTATCTAAATAGAATATACACAAGATCTATTCTATACTTATCTATACACGAATACATCAGTTATCTAATAAGCAGTGGTAACTATATATACTAGCAGTGGTAATGAGTTTCCACTGCCAGTGCATTCTTCAGCAGTGTCTTCCACAAGCCTATCAGTGGTAACTGTTAGCTTTATTCCCAACAATCCTCCCCTAAACTTATGATTTCTCTGCAAATCAATAAGTTTCTTCAATCTGCATAAAGTCTTAGGATTTGGGAATTCTTCCAAACACTTCACTTCTTCCTCCTTAATTCTTCAACTGCTCTTGAACACTGAGCTTGAGTCTTTCTTATCAGTTCTCTAACTTTTTCAGTATCTTCATGGACTCTTATGCTTGTAGACAACATCACTGTGAGAGTTCCAGCTCTGAGTGGGTATTCTTTCTCAGCAAACATAAATGCATCCACTCCAGCCTTTGTAGAAACATGATGAACTTCACATGAGTCATAATAAGTCCATGTAGTTTCCATACCTCTAGCTTCAAACTTCCAAAAGTTGTCAGTCATATTTGGTTCATAGAGCCTTCTTAGATCAACCCATAACTGCATTTCTTTTACATCTTTCAGACTGCCAGCATCAAATCTTTCTTGAACCAATCTCCACAGTGCATTAAGATCATCTCTGTCACATGCTTTGATAAGTTCTTCAAACTGAATGAATGATGAAGTTTTACCTCCTAGCCTTGTGATTTTCCAACATGGAGCAAAATTGCTAGCAGTGTAAACTTCCCAATCAACAATAGGATGTCTGACTTGCAGTGGGTCAGGATAGAAGTCTTCTTCTTCAATCAATATCATACCAGTCAACAGTTCTTCTGTGAATTCTTCAGATTGAACTTTTGTAGTTTTAGCAATTCTTGTCTTCTTAACTGTCTCAGGTTCACTTTGCTTAATTTTCCTTTTGGAAAATTTTCTTTCTTCAGCTTCTGAACCCATAGGAACAAAATCAAGATCTTGCCTTTTAACTCTATAATAAGCTCCATCAATCTGTTCAGGGGTCATTCCTTTGAACTGACTCAGCTTCCATCCACCAACATGACAGCAATAAGATTTCATAACAGATAGAATTTGTGCTTTTGTTGCTTGTCTTGGTTTCTTTTGCCCCTTCTTGACTGTATCAATTGCATATTTAAGTGCTTGTCTATTCTCCATCATGATAAAATCCTTCATCTGAGCATCTCTTTGATCTTAAGTTAAGGTTCTATCAGCTATTAGGTCAATTGCTTTCTTCTTGATTACTGGATTATTTGCAATTAGGAAAGCAATATCTTCTTCTGTAGGTACATAAGCAAATTCTGGAGTCTTCTCTCTCAGAATTTTAGGTGGAACAGTGGAAATTGGATTTACATCCAATGGAGCAGTGGTTTCCATCTTGTCCATCTTCTGAGCCATCATGAAGTCAGCAATCTCTATTTCATCTAACATCTTCTTTCTTGCAACTTCATCTTCTACAAGTTTTCTTGCAACCTCAGCATCATGATCAATTTGAGCTTGAACACTTCTCTTTACCTTCTTTGTTGGTAAATCTTCACTCTGCATTACATCTTTCTCTTTTTCTTTTCTTTTCTTTTCAATTTCTACCTCAGCAGTGGAAACAGTTTGACTGTCAGTGGTAACTGTTTGCTCTGCAGTAGAAATACACACATCAGTGGGAATTGTTGTTGCAGCAGTGGAAAAGACTTGCTCTTGCTCTTGCTCTTCTGTATTAAGCTGCTGTTGTTGAGAAACTTCTGGCTCTGTATCATCAATCATTGGCTCATATGCCAAGTCTTGAACTCCAAAATCTTCTTCAAATTCATCTTCTTTAAAATCAATTCTCCTCCCTTCAGTTTTAGCATCTGTTTTCCTCCCCTGTTTGGGAGAATTTCCCAAATCATCAAAGAAATCTTCACTGGGTGAGGATGAAGAAGATAACACCATCTTTGCAGTTCTTTTATTCTTTTGTAACCCCTGTATTACTTCCTTTAAGGTTTGAATCTCCTGTTTGAGTGTAGTAACATCTTTGGCATGCTGCTCCTTTACATCTGCCAATTCTTGCTTAAGGGATCCAACCTGTGTTGCCAATTTGGTACAAAGTTCCTTCAATTCCAATTGTTGCTCACTGCCCTCATCACTTCCAACTGTGTAACCTGTTGGGAGAGGTGAATCATGGAGCATTGGTTCAGTCTCTTCCCTAGTTGGACTAGGCAAAAGGCTAAAGCCACCACTGCTTGTTCCAACACCAGAAGGATCAGGAACATGCTGTGTTGAGATGAAAGGAGTTGGCTGTTTAGACCTCCTCTCATAAGTTTGAGAAACTGGTGGAGTGTACTCAATATTTGGAACAGTAAGAATGGGTGAGGTTTCAGATTCAATTGGGTTTATTGTATCATCACCCTGTTCTTGTGAAATTTTGGCAAGCATTTGAGGAAAAAGAGGTGTAAAAATCCAATCACCAGGTTTGTCCATGTTTTGAAAAACTTTAGGCTTTAGGTGTCTGATTTTGTAAACTCTGTTATGGGGTTGCAGTGGAAATTCATTTAGCACTGCTTGCACAAACCTTGGGTACATCAAAAATTTAGTTGAACTCTTTACATTGCCCTGCATACTTATAAAAATATATTTGGACCAATTAAAAACTCTATCTTTTGCTAGGCAGACCAAAGGGTAAGCCATTGGTGAACTGAATTGTTCATAAGAGGTTTTCTTAGGGCTAAGGCAATGTAAAAGAGTATGAATTAAAAATCTCCAATGAGGACAAAAACCACTCTTTTTGAAAGTAGCCCTTTTGTCAGTGGTATTGTACCCCATGGAAGAGAGACTTTCCCAAATTTCTGGCATGGGTAATGTGATGATACCATTGAGATCATCCAATTGGAGAACTCTCCTCAAGGATGCCTCAGTAACATCAATAGTTACCCCATCCACTGTGGCTCTAAGAGCATCCACAGATTCATGTGTATCTCTATTTTCAATTGTTATGGAATGAACAGAATTCCAAAACTGTTTGATTTGAGAGATATAGATTGTGGGATTTAAAAGTAAAGCATACCTCACATGTGTGGTGTTAAGAAAATCCACAATCTGATGAAAAAGAGGACCACTCTTGTCGTTTGACTTTTCCAAATTTGCCACTTGGTTGTGCTCATCTGCAAAAGTGATTGAAACCATGGTGTTCTTTTGAGAAAAACAGTTGTGTTAGTATCGAATTGAATGATTGACTTAGCCAATTGAGAAAAGAATATATATACTGCTAGGGTTTGAAGTAATGCGCAAGAAAGATTATCTATGGAAAAGATTTATCTTAGAAAGATAAATTGGAATTAGGTAAGTAGATAATCTTAAATAAAATTTACCCTATTAATATGGAAAGCAGTTAGTTATCTCAACGGCTAGTAAAATATTTTGTTACTGACACAACAGTTGTAACGGCTAGTTCAACAGTGGGAAAAATTACACTGTCAGTGGAAACTGTGAACTAGCAGTGGAAATTTTTCACAAAAATTTTCAAGAGCAGTGGTAAAAATAAAGATATAAAAATTTGACTGCTCTCTTTATAGTTTTTAGCAAACTACCAGCTATCAACGGATTTGATATGTCTTTACCATGAGCCGTTTGCTATGGACTAGCCAACTCTTAATCATAAAGAATATGGTGAGTTGATGACCATATAGTTTTTGGTAAACTATCAACCATAAACGGATTTGTTAAGTCTTTACCAGTAGCCGTTTGCTCTGGACTAGTTGATTCTTATGTGGATTAGACATGGTGAATCAATAACCATTTGTAGTGTATCTCAGTTATACACCTTTTATGATCAGCTCCCACTCTAAAAACCTGCAATGGTTAGTTTAAAAATATAGAAAGTATATATCCAAACTTGGTACTAACCAAAGTTACTTATTAACCAAAAACCCCTGTTCACAAATATCTTCTAAAAGTCAACTCAATAATATCTCTATTTACTTTTCAACCTACCTAAATAGGTGAAAGTAAATATCTCAATTAATGAGA
>LBNU01005408.1:110273-134696 GCA_014162995.1 Artemisia annua | reverse complement strand
AGATCATCTCTGTCACATGCTTTGATAAGTTCTTCAAACTGAATGAATGATGAAGTTTCACCTCCTAGCCTTGTGATTTTCCAACATGGAGCAAAATTGCTAGCAGTGTAAACTTCCCAATCAACAATAGGATGTCTGACTTGCAGTGGGTCAGGATAAAAGTCTTCTTCTTCAATCAATATCATACCAGTCAACTGTTCTTCAGTGAATTCTTCAGATTGAACTTTTGTAGTTTTAGCAATTCTTGTCTTCTTAACTGTCTCAGGTTCACTTTGCTTAATTTTCCTTTTGGAAAATTTTCTTTCTTCAGCTTCTGAACCCATAGGAACAAAATCAAGATCTTGCCTTTTAACTCTATAATAAGCTCCTTCAATCTGTTCAGTGGTCATTCCTTTGAACTGAATCATCTTCCATCCACCAACATGACAGCAATAAGATTTCATAACAGATAGAATTTGTGCTTTTGTTGCTTGTCTTGGTTTCTTTTGCCCCTTCTTGACTGTATCAATTGCATATTGAAGTGCTTGTCTATTCTCCATCATGATAAAATCCTTCATCTGAGCATCTCTTTGATCTTCAGTTAAGGTTTTATCAGCTATTAGGTCAATTGCTTTCTTCTTGATTACTGGATTATTTGCAATTAGGAAAGCAATATCTTCTTCTGTAGGTACATAAGCGAATTCTGGAGTCTTCTCTCTCAGAATTTTAGGTGGAACAGTGGAAATTGGATTTACATCCAATGGAGCAGTGGTTTCCATCTTGTCCATCTTCTAAGCCATCATGAAGTCAGCAATCTCTATTTCATCTAACATCTTCTTTCTTGCAACTTCATCTTCCACAAGTTTTCTTGCAACCTCAGCATCATGATCAATTTGAGCTTGAACACTTCTCTTTACCTTCTTTGTTGGTAAATTTTCACTTTGCATTACATCTTTCCCTTTTTCTTTTCTTTTCTTTTCAATTTCTACCTCAACAGTGGAAACAGTTTGACTGTCAGTGGTAACTGTTTGCTCTGTAGTAGTGGGAATTGTTGTTGCAGCAGTGGAAAAGACTTGCTCTTGCTCTTGCTCTTCTGTATTAAGCTGCTGTTGTTGTGAAACTTCTGGCTCTGTATCATCAATCATTGGCTCATATGCCAAGTCTTGAACTCCAAAATCTTCTTCAAATTCATCTTCTTTAAAATCAATTCTCCTCCCCTCAGTTTTAGCATCTGTTTTCCTCCCCTGTTTGGGAGAATTTCCCAAATCATCAAAGAAATCTTCACTGGGTGAGGATGAAGAAGATAACACCATCTTTGCAGTTCTTTTATTCTTTTGTAACCCCTGTATTTCTTCCTTTAAGGTTTGAATCTCCTGTTTGAGTGTAGTAACATCTTTGGCATGCTGCTCCTTTACATCTGCCAATTCTTGCTGAAGAGATCCAACCTGTGTTGCCAATTTGGTACAAAGTTCCTTCAATTCCAATGGTTGCTCACTGCCCTCATCACTTCCAACTGTGTAACCTGTTGGGAGAGGTGAGTCATGGGGCATTGGTTCAGTCTCTTCCCTAGTTGGACTAGGCAAAAGGCTAAAGCCACCACTGCTTGTTCCAATACCAGAAGGATCAGGAACATGCTGTGTTGAGATGAAAGGAGTTGGCTGTTTAGACCTCCTCTCATAGGTTTGAGAAACTGGTGGAGTGTACTCAATATTTGGAACAGTAAGAATGGGTGAGGTTTCAGATTCAATTGGGTTTATTGTATCATCACCCTGTTCTTGTGAAATTTTGGCAAGCATTTGAGGAAAAAGAGGTGTAAAAATCCAATCACCAGGCTTGTCCATGTTTTGAAAAACTTTAGGCTTTAGGTGTCTGATTTTGTAAACTCTGTTATGGGGTTGCAGTGGAAATTCATTTAGCACTGCTTGCACAAACCTTGGGTACATCAAAAATTTAGTTGAACTCTTTACATTGCCCTGCATACTTATAAAAATATATTTGGACCAATTAAAAACTCTATCTTTTGCTAGGCAGACCAAAGGGTAAGCCATTGGTGAACTGAATTGTTCATAAGAGGTTTTCTTAGGGCTAAGGCAATGTAAAAGAGTATGAATTAAAAATCTCCAATGAGGACAAAAACCACTCTTTTTGAAAGTAGCCCTTTTGTCAGTGGTATTGTACCCCATGGAAGAGAGACTTTCCCAAATTTCTGGCATGGGTAATGTGATGATACCATTGAGATCATCCAATTGGAGAACTCTCCTCAAGGATGCCTCAGTAACATCAATAGTTACCCCATCCACTGTGGCTCTAAGAGCATCCACAGATTCATGTGTATCTCTATTTTCAATTGTTATGGAATGAACAGAATTCCAAAACTGTTTGATTTGAGAGATATAGATTGTGGGATTTAAAAGTAAAGCATACCTCACATGTGTGGTGTTAAGAAAATCCACAATCTGATGAAAAAGAGGACCACTCTTGTCGTTTGACTTTTCCAAATTTGCCACTTGGTTGTGCTCATCTGCAAAAGTGATTGAAACCATGGTGTTCTTTTGAGAAAAACAGTTGTGTTAGTATAGAATTGAATGATTGACTTAGCCAATTGAGAAACGAATATATATACTAATAGGGTTTGAAGTAATGCGCAAGAAAGATTATCTATAGAAAAGATTTATCTTAGAAAGATAAATTGAAATTAGGTAAGTAGATAATCTTAAATAAAATTTACCCTATTAATATGGAAAGCAGTTAGTTATCTCAACGGCTAGTAAAATATTTTGTTACTGACACAACAGTTGTAACGGCTAGTTCAACAGTGGAAAAATTACACTGTCAGTGGAAACTGTGAACTAGCAGTGGAAATTTTTCACAAAAATTTTCAAGAGCAGTGGAAAAAATAAAGATATAAAACTTTGACTGCTCTCTTTATAGTTTTTAGCAAACTACCAGCTATCAACGGATTTGATATGTCTTTACCATGAGCCGTTTGCTATGGACTAGCCAACTCTTAATCATAAAGAATATGGTGAGTTGATGACCATATAGTTTTTGGTAAACTATCAACCATAAACGGATTTGTTAAGTCTTTACCAGTAGCCGTTTGCTCTGGACTAGTTGATTCTTATGTGGATTAGACATGGTGAATCAATAACCATTTGTAGTGTATCTCAGTTATACACCTTTTATGATCAGCTCCCACTCTAAAAACCTGCAATGGTTAGTTTAAAAAAATAGAAAGTATATATCCAAACTTGGTACTAACCAAAGTTACTTATTAACCAAAAACCCCTGTTCACAAATATCTTCTAAAAGTCAACTCAATAATATCTCTATTTACTTTTCAACCTACCTAAATAGGTGAAAGTAAATATCTCAATTAATGAGACCTTTTAGATGACTTTTTCCTATATAAAGGGGCTCGGATCACCATTCCTTTTATCAAAACACATTGACTTTTCAAAAACCTAAAAATCACAATGAGCAAACTTCCAAACATAGTGTACATCTCCTCTGATTCTTCTGATTCAGAAGAATTTGTCATAGCTTCTGATTCATCCTCTGAAGGAACAGGGTGGTCAAGCTATTTTCCACCTTGTGCTTCAGCCTCTTCATCAAGAAAGCCACCAAAGAAGACAACTGCTAAGCCTGTTGCTCAACCTTCTTCTACACCAGCACCACCATCAGTACCTGCTCGAGCACCATCTTTGGAGTTCTACTCCAGTTCATCTGATGATTCAGATGATGAGACTTATTCCTTGGCAAAGGAGTTGCCAAGAGCATTGAATAAGGCTTTGGGAGCAGCTCTGGCCAATATGAAGCAGATTTCCATTCCTGAGATGCCTGCTAGACTACCAAGGCCTCCACCACAAGTTCTTGGGCTTGCTTGTCCAAGAATGCAGTCAACTTTTGAGAACAAAAGGAAGAGTGCATTGAAGAGCAAGCAAAACTACAAGGGCAAGGGGAAGAAGCCTGAAGAATAGCTTCTGTAGAAGTGTAGGATGTTATTAGCTTTTGTGTTTTGATGTTCTTATGATGTACTCTCTTTCCCTGTAATGGAATCAAATGAATAAAATTTCCTTTTCTGTTTCCACTGTGAGAGCACATTTTACCACTGCTTGCCTTTTTGTTTCCACTGTTTGCTTTGCTTTCTGCATAAAAGTTAGTGGACAAACAAAATACAAGCATAACATATATAAACTTACAACATATACAAACTTATACAATTAACAATATGAGTACCAAAACCTCCCCTCAACACCAAACACCATATAAAAAATAGTTATGGATTGAGCATTCCAATACCTGTAACCAAGTACTGAAATCTCCCCACATCAAGACCTTTTGTTAATAAATCAGCATAGTTATCATCAGTATGTATTTTGATAACCTGAATTAGTCTTTTCTCATAACAATCTCTTATAAAATGATGTCTAATTTCAATATGTTTGGTCTTTGTGTGTTGAACTGGATTTTTAATTATGCAAATGGTACTACTATTGTCAATGTAAATGATGGTATTCATAAAATTGTACCCATAGTCCAAAAGTTGATTTTGAAGCCATAAGACTTGAGCACAACAGCTTGCAGCAGCTACATACTCTGCTTCAGTTGATGAATTAGCCACCATTGTTTGCTTCTTGCACTGCCATGACACCAATCTATTGCCAAGAAATTGGCAACCACCTGTAGTAGACTTTCTATCCAAGCTTGCTCCAGCATAATCACTATCTGAGTAAGTGACCAATTCCAAAGGGGATTCTCTAGGATACCACAATCCTAGATTAGGAAAAGCTTTGAGATATTTGAAAATCTTCTTCACAGCAGTCAAGTGTGACTCTTTGGGAGTGACCTGAAACCTTGCACAAGCACATACTGCAAACATGATATCTGGTCTAGATGATGTGAGATACATCAAAGAACCAATCATAGACCTATACATGTGCACATCAACAGCTGCACCACTGTTTTCCTTCAAGAGTAGATGTGTAGTTTTGTCTGCAGGGGTGCTACTTGACTTTGCATCAGTGAACTTGAACTTTCTTAGTATCTCAGCCACATATTTATCTTGATTGATAAACATTCCATCTGGCCTTTGTTGTACTTGAAGTCCCAAAAAGAAAGTGAGTTCTCCCATGGAACTCATCTTGAACTCCTCCTTCATTAGTTTCTCAAATTCTTTGCACATCTCTGGCTTAGTAGACCCAAAAATGATATCATCAACATATACTTGTACTAGCAGAATATCATTCTTGTCTTTCTTGATGAACAAAGTTTGATCCACTCTTCCTCTATGAAACCCATGACGAATGAGATAAGTTGTTAAGGTTTCATACCATTTTCTTGGAGCCTGATGCAAGCCATATAATGCCTTGACTACCCTGTACACTTTGTTTGGATAATCAGGATCTTCAAAACCTGGAGGTTGTGACACATATACCTCCTCATCAATTTGCCCATATAGAAAAGCACTTTTTACATCCATTTGATAGACTTTAAAGCCCTTAAATGATGCATAGGCCAAAAACAGCCTAATTGCTTCAATTCTTGCAACTGGGGCAAATACTTCTTCATAATCAATACCCTCCTCCTGAGTGTATCCTTGAGCTACAAGCCTTGCCTTGTTCCTGATGACAATACCTCTTTCATCCTTCTTGTTTCTGAACACCCATTTTGTACCTATTACCTTCTTGCCAGAGGGTAAATCACAGAGCACCCAAACCTTTTGAATTTTAAATTGGAGCAACTCTTCTTGCATTGCTTCCACCCAACTTTCATCTTCAAGAGCTTTGAATACATTCTTTGGTTCCATTTGTGACAGAAAACACATGAAGAGACATTCATTCTTTTCCTCATGATCTTTGGATTCATAAATTTCAGTGATGAAACCATGAATATCAGGCAACTGAGATTGCCTTCTTGTCTTGACTCCTGATTGAACATCTCCAATCACATTCTCAAGAGGATGTGATTTATGAATTGTGGTATGGGGAGTTTGAGGAATTGTAATCTCTGTTGGCATATTTGAGATTTCAACATCATTGGCTTGAGCTTCCACATTAACTGGAGTTGGAGCTTCCACTTCTGTTGCTGCAGTGGAATCTTTTGGCATAGCAATGGAATTTGAATTTCCACTGCTTTCAGGATTTTCAACATCTTTACTACTAGGATCCTGAGCATCTCCAGTCTTTGCAACATCATTTGCATCTGTATAGTCCCACATAGGTAGTATGAATTCATCTTGATCCTCCTCTTGATCCTTGCTTGGTTCATCATAATCAACAAACTCTTCTGAACCTGCAAAATCATAAGTAGATGTACCTGTAGAGATAGGCACATAATTCATAGTATTGGTTAGAGTATCAAGATCAAATAGCTTCTCTGGACCATATCCCTGTTTGTTCACTTTGTTTTCAAGGAACTCAACATGAAAATTTTTCTCTATCTTTTGGGTTCTAAGGTTGAATACTCTAAAAGCTTTGTTAACCATAGAATACCCAACAAAATACCCTTCATCAGACTTCTCTTCAAATTTACCCAGATGATCAATGGTATTGAGAATAGTAACATGACATCCAAATGGTTTCATGAAATCTAGAATAGGGGGTCTCCCTCTAAATAACTCATAAGGTGTCTTATTCTTTGTTTTCACTACTAAAACCCTGTTTTGTACATAACAAGCAGTGTTAACTGCTTCAGCCCAAAAAGTGATTGGCAATTTTGAATCTGCCAACATGGTTCTAGCAGCCTCTATTAGTGTTCTATTCCTCCTCTCAGCAACACCATTTTGTTGAGGAGTTCTAGCTACACTAAACTCTCTCTTAATACCCTTATCTCTGCAAAAATCATCCATAACTCTATTCTTAAACTCTGTCCCATTGTCACACCTAATGACTTTAACTTTCATATCATTTTGGTTTTCCACTTCTGTGATAAAGACCTTAAGAATGCTAGTAGTTTCATCCTTAGTTTTAAGAAAGAAAACCCATGTGAACCTACTAAAGTCATCAGTCACAACAAGACAATATTTCTTGAGATTAATGCTGCTCACAGATGTAGGACCAAACAAGTCCATATGTAACATTTGAAGTGGGTGAGCAATAGAGTTAACCAACTTAGACCTGCAAGAAGCTCTGTGTTGTTTCCCTTTAAGACAAGCAACACAGGTTTGATCATTTTCAAATCTTTTCTGAGGCAAGCCTCTTACCAAACCATCTTTAACAATCTTACCAAACCATCTTTAACAATCCTCTTACCAAACCTGGCTCTGATACCACTTGATGGAACTAAACACACACCTTGTGTTAGAGATACTTTGAGTAATGTTGTTAAGCACGCGGAATTTACTTAGCAACACTTAGAAGATTGTTTATGTGATGTATTGTGAATGAGAACAGTAGTATGTAACACAAAGCTTCAATATTATTAATGATAATAATACGAGTGATCTTAGCTATCACTAGGGTTATACCTTGAAGCTCTCTAGAATAATTCGTACCTTAGACAATGACCTAGGATCTCCTTTTATAGACCAAGTCTTCTATGCCATAGCATGGATTCATCCACTGTGGCCTTTGCAAGCAAGCAAGTATAATCATTTTTAGCAACAATGTTGTTCATATCAAAGCTATATAAATTGCCTTTTCTAGGGATTTTAAGAAGAATCTGACTCTCATCAGGCATCTTGAAATCCTTAGAAAGGAAATAGCACATTTCTTCAGTAAAAAGAACATTGTTTTTCTTGTCACACATCTGTGACACACTAAAAAGATTATACTTAAGCTCTTTCACATAGTACACAGGTTCAAAATCCAAGTTACCAGTTTTAATAACACCTTTACCAGTAACTTTACCATTAACTCCTCCTCCAAAGCTGACATTTTGTCCATCAAAAGATTCAAAGTTTGATAAATAGGACAAGTTGCCAGTCATGTGCCTTGAACATCCACTATCTGAAATTCCTTGATCTGACCTTTTTGCCCTTGGATGTTTCTGCACATAGAAAGAAAGAAGTTAGTTTCTTTTGGAGACCCAAGCCATGATTGACTTGGATCTGCCTCGTGTATCAATATAGTTAAATCTATCAAAGGTCATTGATACACCATTGGGATTGGTTGTAGTGTTTATTCCTTTAGGTTTCCATTCCCAACGTGCTGAGGCCTTCACAGCATTTCCCATGTTCCCCTTTTTCTTATTTACAACATTAACAGTGGGAACATTTGAAGTAGCAGTGGAAACTGCTTGTGTAGATTTTGGCACCCACTGTTGTTTAGGTTGAGCCTTTTTGTTGTAAAGAGAACCTTTATCTGTTTGTGCAGATTTAACAAAAGTAGTTTTTGGCTTTGCACTTAAAACAGATGACTTAGTAAAAGCAGTGTTAACAGTTTTAGCAGTGGAAAAACTTTGAGGTCCACTTTTCAAAAGTACTGCTCTTGGGATCATGTTGCTGTGTGAATTAGGGTGAGTTTGATTATTAAACTTGTTTGTGGTCACCCTATTCTTCCCATAAAATTCCCTTCTCCCACCATTAGAACCACACTTAGCATGTAAATGATTAAAATCACCACAAGTATAACATGCCTTGTTGTTCATCACAAAATCACTACCTAGTTGTTGAGATTTGACATGATTCCAACTCCTCTGGTTACCCCTAGGAGTTGATGACCTTTTTCTATACATCTCAGCATACTTTACAGTTTGTCTAGGTTTGTTTACTTGTTTCCTAGCTTCTTCTGTATTAGTATTAACAACCTGTGGGATGGGTTTCTCAACACTGTTTTTAACATTTTCATCTATAACAGATGAATCACTAGCACTCTCAAAAACATCAGTGTCCTGCTTAATCTCTACCTCACTTTTAACAAATTTGGGAGGGCCATATTCAAGTATAGGTTCTTGAAAATCCTCTATGCCTGTATGTGCTAAATCTATGCCTGGAGGTGCTGGAACACCTCTAAGTGGTGGAGGTACAGTGTTGTATCCTAAACCAGACTTAGCCTTATTAGTTATTTGAGCATCCCAAATCTTTTCAATAGACTTAGATTGATAAAACAAGGTGTCAACAGATAAATTTACATTTTCATTCACCTTTTTAAGTCTTTCAACCTCTTCTTTCAAAGCCTCATTTACTGCTATCTTATGATCTAACTCTCTTTTAATGACAATCATATCATCACTGAATTTAGATTCATTTTCCCTATAATGCTCTAGTTGTTTTTCTAACACAGATATGCCTCTCCTAAGATTTGACACAGTATAATTAGCAGCAAACAACTCTGTTCTTTGACTCTCACATAATTCATTAAGCCTTTCACATTCTCTAGTTGCCCTACATGTTTTAGAACAATTTTCAAAATTTTGTACCTCAGAGTCAGAGAGAGCCATGAGAGCATGTTCTGTAGCAATGAAACCAGCTTCTGTAGATTGGTCTTCATCAACATCAGCCATGAAACTCCAATCATAGCTTACACCATCAATTGCCAACATTGCCTTTGGTTCTTCCACTGTTGGCTCTTTCTTCTGCTTATACCAAGTGGATCTGTTATCCTGCTTCCTTGGTCTTCTGCATTCCCTAGCAAAATGTCCCAACTTGTGACAGTTGAAACACTCCACTTTCTTCTTATCAAACCCTGCAGTTTCACTTCCATTAATGTGGATTGGCTTGCCAGTCTTCTTGAAAAACTTCCTAGCTCTCATGCTAAGAAGAGCTATTTGCCATTTTATGTCCATCTCTTCTAAGTCATCATCATCAATTTGCTCTATGTCTTCATGAGTCAATATAGAGCCATTCACTTGAGTAGAGATGAATGCATAAAAGGTGGGATCACCTATACCAGCAACCTTCTTTTTAGAACCTGCAGTGGTAACAAGAGCATTACCAGTGAAAACAGTTGAACCAGCAGTGGCAAATTCATCATCACTATCAGCTTCACTGTCATCAGTGTCAATTGAAGTTGACATCAATGCCAAGCTACTTGAGCTTGAACCTAGCTTTCCTGCCTTCTTTAACCTTTGCTCAATTAGCTTGAAATTATTATATAGGTCATTGAGCTTCATAGTTTCAATTTCAGGTTTGTTTTCCCAAACTGTAACATTAGTGTGAAACTCAGCAGGCAAACTTCTTAGAAACTTCAAGTTGAGGTCTTCCCTTTCCACCTCAATTCCAAACACAGTCAATTGAGTAACCAATTTCTGTAGTTTGGTGAATATGCTGTCAAGAGATTCATTGCTTGAAGCAGAGAAATTTTCATAGCTTTGCTTCAACAATGTCTTTTGTGTCTTCTTAGTAGCATCATTGCCACCAAACACTGAACAGATCTCTTCAAAAAGTTCTTTTGCTGTTTTGAACTTTGTGAATGCTATTATTTGATCTTTTGGAAGAGTCATAAGCAATGAACTTCTGGCTTTCAGATCATTCTTTCTTTGGGTCCTTTCATCTGTTGTAGTAGGCACAGAAACTGTTGTAACATCTTTGTCTCCAATCTTCTCAGTCTTTTGTTGAGGTTTGAAGGAATCACCATTTAAGATGACTTCCCACAAAGCATAGTCTGACATAAGAAAGTATTTCTCTATCATGATCCTCCACATCTCAAACTCATTAAGTTTGAGTTTTATGAAGTCTTGGAACATTTGACTGATTGTTTTCCATCTCCATCTTTGAGTGAGTGAGTTAAGCTTCTTCTTGGATCTTCTAAATCAAAGTATCAGAAACCTGGCTCTGATACCACTTGATGGATCTAAACACACACCTTGTGTTAGAGATACTTTGAGTAATGTTGTTAAGCACGCGGAATTTACTTAGCAACACTTAGAAGATTGTTTATGTGATGTATTGTGAATGAGAACAGTAATATGTAACGCAAAGCTTCAATATTATTAATGATAATAATATGAGTGATCTTAGCTATCACTAGGGTTACACCTTGAAGCTCTCTAGAATAATTCTTACCTTAGACAATGACCTAGGATCTCCTTTTATAGACCAAGGAGTCCTTTACAAGATAAGTATTAAGCTATCTAAATAGAATATACACAAGATCTATTCTATACTTATCAATACACGAATACATCAGTTATCTAATAAGCAGTGGTAACTATATATACTAGCAGTGGTAATGAGTTTCCACTGCCAGTGCATTCTTCATCAGTGTCTTCCACAAGCCTATCAGTGGTAACTGTTAGCTTTATTCCCAACAAGTTAGATCACGAATTTTAACTCTAAATTGTAGTTCAAAGAAAGAGCTTTTCAAAAAGTCCAACCACGACTGATTTCGAGGTCGGGAAGTTAGTCTTTTGATTTTTACGAGATAAGGTGTCAAAGCTGTTAAACCGGGACAGAATTTGGGTAAAAGTTTGAAGGTGCTTAGTGGATGAAAAATTGTTATTAAGGTTAGCCCTTTTTTAAAAGTTACTTTTTAGGTTATGTTAGACTTCCACGAAAAGGATTCGCGATAAAAAGTTGTGTAAGTATTTTTATTAAATCAAAAACTTTTGGGGTACGTTCAGATCCAAATCTGGATAGTTAACAAGTTTGATTTTCTTATGGGTACTTGTGTATGTTATTAGACCATGGGCTTCTGGGATTAGCTTGTATGCTTATGAGAGACCATGGGGAATTTTTGGTGTGAGTTTTTAAGCTTTTTTGGTCATTATTTTATTTGGGTGAAAGTACCCTAAAATTCTACGTTTTCTGAGTTTATGAGTGCAAGGGATTTAGTGAGTGTTATTGGTTGTTAGTGTTTAGTATGGAGTCTAGGAGATCCATGGTGGATCATATGAACCTTAGACATCCATCATATGAATATTACATGGGTTATAGCTTTTAGCTTGGCCGTATGTAATGTGTATCTGTTTGTGTGTTGTTTAGATTGTGATTGTGAATTGTTGGAAGCTGCAGAGTTAAGGTGAGTTCATAGTCCCATATTTTTACTTTGTTTTAAAACTTGGGATGGGAATGATGCTTGTCTTAAATGTGTTGAGTTACTGTGATTATGTGTGTTTAAAGAGCTTGGACTTATAATGTTATCGTATTAATGCTATGTGGTACATGAAAGTGTGATATGTGATTTCCGATTAGGTTAGCGACCTAATTGATGTTGTGTGATATGTGATTTCCGATTAGGTTAGCGACCTAATTGATGCTGTGTGATATGTGATTTCCGATTAGGTTAGCGACCTAATTGATGCTGTGTGATTTCCAATTGGGAGGATGCTTATCCTGTTACTCGCGCATGCGACTCAATTGATGATGTGGTTTGGAGCGGGGGTCACGT
Source organism: Artemisia annua (assembly GCA_014162995.1). Lineage (NCBI taxonomy): Eukaryota > Viridiplantae > Streptophyta > Magnoliopsida > Asterales > Asteraceae > Artemisia > Artemisia annua. The sequence continues at coordinate 122,448 of LBNU01005408.1, read as the reverse complement.
GCCGGCCCGATGGTTGCCTTGTTGTGTGATGGTTGGTTAATGGATACTTGTAGCTTGTATGATAACTCTATTTATTTGTCCAGCTATGTTTTATAATCACAGTGAACTGGTTGCCTTGAGAGTGTATGTGTGTCTTAAACCTATGAATCTCACCAACATTATGTTGACGTTTTAAGCATCATTTTCAGGTGAGCATTCTAAGGATAAGGTAGAAGGAAGTGACTAGAAGAGACTTTGGTTGCATTTGAGAATGAATTGTCTATGTGTTTGGATATGAATTTGTTTGATTTGGTTGAGGATACCTTTGGAGGTTTGTTTTGGTTATTATCTTTTGGGGTATTGTTACAACACTTTGTGTTTGTACTTTGCTCTATTTTATGTGCATGTAGTATTTCTCTATTTAGACACCAGGTGTTGTGATGATATCCATGAAGTTACACACTCGCGTTTCCGCCTTGGCGAGGTGTGACACGTATGGATGCATCCTAGGCTTTGTTTCGTTTCGATTGTGATGGCGGTACGTGCACTGTACCCCATTCTTTTGGGAGCTAGCTACTCCATGCGGTACCGAGAGGTCTTCCCTCTCCGTACATCTTTGATGTGACAGATATGTGATTTTGTGATTTTGAGACCTATTCGAGTGACTCTGGTAGGTCGGCTCGTGGCTTTCTTTATGTTTCTATGTGTCTATTTGAGTGACTCTGGTATACAGACCTTTGTTCATACGTGCTCTTTATTCTCTTATGATTATGCTTACGTTGATGTCTCTATGATCCTTCATTTGTTTGACTTATGATATTGTTCGACTGTTCGTTGATCTCTTATGCATTTGATAGATGATAATCTTTGCAGCAGGAGCTTATGCTTTCCGTTTCATATACTTTTATACGTTTCGATTATCCATTTATTTTGTTATATATCTGTTCACTGGGCTTTTTAAGCTCAGCCGCATTCCCTTTCCTGCGGCAGGTTTTAGGTTGGAAGTTGGGTTTGGGTGAAGAGAGAGCATAGGAGCTTTAGTGGACTACCCCATGGACTAGAAGCCCTTTACATCTGAACTAGTTTTGGACTTGGATTAGATTAGACTTTGTTTAGTTTGTATTTTGTTTTCTTTTATAGTTTTAGTATTTCTTTTGTACTTTCAGATTTTTCCCTTGTAACCTTTTGCTTTAAGTCTTCCGCTTGCGTTGTATGCTTTGATTTGTCACCATAATGTGGCGCTCCGGACCCATGTCGGGTTGGGGTGTTACAATTATGGTATCAGAGCCCAGGTTGCGACTTGTAGTACCTAAGTTATGGCCTGTGAGTTTTGGACCCTTAGGTTTGCACCTTAGAAGCTTTAGGAATAACCTTGGAAGGTTTTGCCTTAAGTTTCTCCCCTTAAGAGCTTTATTATGACCGGTGAGGATTGGGTAGATATTTGATCAGACGTTGGTTTTCTTGCTTCCATTTTACTCTGATTTTTGCCTTTGCTTTTTGTTAAGCTCTTACTAGATCATTCGTTTCGGAGACTTACAAGACTTATCAGGATTTGAGACATGTGTTTAGGATGCCTTTAGACTTCGTAGTGTGCCTTATAAATTTCCTTCTCTAGAGTTATCCTTTTGAACTTCGATTCTTGATTCGTTTGACATTCGTCTAGATGCCTTTCATTCGTTCGGAGATTCGCGTATGTATGAATCCTACGTCTTTTGACGCATTCTATGACTTCTCCTTGCTTTTGATTCTTTCTTCATTGTTGATTTTTGACCTTACCTATTCGACCCCTATGAACGTTTTGTGACTTTTCATCGTGTATATTCAATTTGTCCGATGCGTTCTGGAGATATTTGGAGACGATTTTGTTGTGCTAATTTGTTTACGTTGGAGATGTTCGATTCGATGTTCTTCTGGACTTGGATTTGTTGCCTGAGTATTATGATGATGACGACTGTCATTTTATGTTTGTCGCCTTTGATGTTTTGTGAAGCTCATATTCTACACCATGATTCTTAACCTGATAATCATTTATGACCACCATGATTCTAAAACTCGTGCGTTGATTTCCCCACTGCTGTGAAGATGCTTCTCTGATGAAACTCACCTCGAGAGTTATTCGATTTGTTTGGAACGTTCGCTATGTATCTTTGTGTGTTTTTGTTTTATTCGTGGAGGAGAATGATGATGGTATTTATTGTTGGAAGCTAAACCGTGTCTTATTTTGTGAAAGGAACGGGATACTCTTAGTATTTCTTTTCGTATTTGTGTGTTTAATGCCAATTGTATTGGTTACCTTTCCGACTATTCCTTGAAATTGATAAATCGTGCCTTTCATGAATACTTGGACAAATGGTCATAGTATGACATATTAGTGTGTCCAGAGATGAAAGAGAAACACGAGAATCATCTTCGTTTTCGGTGATGAATTTCTACGGTGGAAGGAAGCAGTTTGAATTGAAGCACACAGATGTATCAACTCTATTCATCTTAGTTGTACTAATATGTATAGAGTCTTGAAGCTGGAGCTGGACGGGATGGTATGACTACGGTGTTGACTACATCAGAGATTTCCACGCACAGGAGGAAGAACAACACGAGTAGAGTTGCAATGGAGCATCGACTAGGACGGCTTGCTTATAAGATTGGCGGAGATTTCTTTCAGCAGGAGATTGTTCAAGCTACATGACGCATCTACAATGATCGTGACAGAGAATCGCATTTTGGTTCACACTTTCAGAAGAGGTATAGAAGAGTTAGACGTCTTGACATTTGAAGAAGTTTGGTTCGCGACGCGTTAGATCTTGGATTCGTTCTTATCCATACGATTATTCTATCTTTTCAGTTATGCCTTTGATACGTTTTGATACTCTGATTTGTGATTTGGAACGTCAATGTGAATATGTTACCCATCTCTTGATAAGATTCTGGATACGTTTGATGATTTGATTTGTACTCCTTCGACTTTGGCAAGTTCCTTACTCTTTCGGATTTCAGTTGGAGTTAATGAAGGTTTATCGTTTAGTTCTACCGCTATGTTTGCTTTGTAGGTTTATGCGCTTCGTATATCTACTTGTAGAATTTCATCTGTCATCTGTCATCTGCTACACATTTGCTTCGCATCCGATTGGATTAGATTTCTTATGATTATGTTCTTCTAGGATCGAGTCATGAAAAACCATTTCGTTGTGAAGATTCGTTTGGAAGGACCTCCCCGAGTGTGAGGATATTTGTGACGACCTTTTGTGATTTGCTACGTCTTCGTTTGACTTTGGTGACTTCAATTTCACGGACGAAATTTTCTTTTTAGAGGGGAAGAATTATAACACCCGGAAAATTTCAAACATTAAATTTGATTATAACTAAGTATTTAACCTATAATACTTGAACATTTTAATCTCTAAGACTTGTGATAAATAAAAATTACAAACTTGTACTTAAATAAAAGACATCACACGTTTAAATTGTGTGTGGGCCGAATTTTTCCTAAGCTAAGATTAAATAAAAGAATTTTGATTCAGGATAAGCCCAAGTGATTATTATCAATCAAACACAATCCCACAAATCACGGTTCTTTCCTTGTTTAAACCCATCACATAACACGGTTTCATTATTCTCTTTTATACCGAATATTTTCTCAACTTCAAAGCCTAAAATACACACTAAAATCCCATTCGGCTTCCATCTTTTCTGGTTCTTTTCCACTCGAAATCTTGGTGCTTTGGAAGTGTTTTAATCGCGACTTTGTTGTGATTTGGACGAGGGTCGAGCCTGGACTAATTTGGAGTTTTGATTCGTTGGTTCATAAGCTGATTCGAAGGGTGTTTTGTGGATGGATTTCGGCTGGGTATATATATATATATATATATATATATATATATATATATATATATATATATATATATATATATATATATATATATATATATATATATATATATATATATATATATATATATATATATATATATATATATATATATTTTTATATATATATGTATATATATATATATATATATGTATATATATATATATATATATATATATATATATATATATATATATATATATATATACTAGTTTTCGAAGACTGTAATTTTTCATTTTAATTTAATCATGTACGGATATAAGTGATCTTTTATACTTATTTATTATGTATGCACCCAACATGTGAACATGACTTGTATTTTTAATTTAATCTTGTACAGATATTAGTGATCTTTTATTGGCATGACTTATAATTGTCGTTGAAATATTTTACTGTAAAGAAAGAAAGCGGGTAAAATAGGAATGGATGGGACGGAACAAACACAATAATATCATAACAAAAACACATCGATTAGTTAAAGTAGACTATTTCTCATATCTTCATAGCAGTAAGTTAGATTCTTGATAACACAAATAAGTTTGTAATTTATCAAAAATGTCAAAAAAAAGAAGAAAAAAAAACAATGTTTCTAATCCATCAAACAGTACAAATAAGAAAAATGTGTATTGCAAATACAGTGTCAATCTTAAACTCAACGCCCACAACTCAAATTTGTTATAACTCGTCACACCAAAACACTTTAATTGAAGCACGTTGCAGCACCCATCACAAAGTATCTCCACGCACATTTAAGCAATCTGAACATGATTGTTGCAAGGTGAAAATGGTGGATCAATCTGTTATTATAACCGAAATAAAAATAAACAAAGATTCTTACCAAAGTAAGTGCCCCTTTGATATCGAATTTAGTGTTCCTTTGCTCTTAAAATATACCCAAGGATCATCCTGTAAAAATCAAAATCAATATAAATATATGACAGGCCTGATGATTTTGATGAACAGATCACGAATTCAAAGTTCTGTTTTGATATTTGCAGGATGATTAGCGCACCAATCTGATCCGGCAGTGCAACCTAATGGAGGTGGTGCCTCTTTCACAATTTCGAATATGCACACATGTACACATCCTAATATTTTATGCAGTTAACTTTTATGTTGCTCCATTTATTTCATTCTAAAGAGTATCTAATAGTTTCACCGCTACAAAAGAAAATATTTCGTAAGTCTTAGTTACTGTGAAACGTAAGTTGTGTTTGATAACTGATAAACAAACTTACTTAAAATTCTAGATGCCAATATCTTACTATAGTTTACATCAATTATCTATTTGCAATACTTATATCATTACTTTATCTCCTTACTATTTTTAAAACAACTAAACTTGTGATTCACAGCGTTATCACTTATAAAAACATGTTTAGGTTTATAAAAATACCCGTGTATCTAACAACACATTTATAGTTGTCATGGCCTGCCCATGGGCGGGCATGTATTATAAGCCCTCCCGGGCATATAAGCCGCCCACTGAGCGGGCATGACTTATAATTATCGTTGACATATTTTACTATAGTGAAAGAAGGGTGATAAAAAATGGTTGAAAAATGTACATGTTAAAAAAAATGGTTGTAGATAAAAAGTTTTAGGTTTACTTGCCTTCACTTGTAGGATGGCGGCGGTGGTTAAATTCAAATTTAGGTAATCTAGATTCATTATGTAGGTATTAATCACTGCAGTATTTGTTAAAAAAAAAAAGATGCACTTTCTTAGACACCATCTAATAAGCAAATAGTAAGAAATTAGTATATTCTAGAAAATGCAATATAACTCGAAACAACACGGTAGCAATATCCATTCAAAATACAAAGAAATAACATTTTGCACTCGACAAATCACCACACATTCTCCACAATACCTAATGCATCAATTCAATCACAAATAAATCATATTCTAACGTTTTGATGCTACGCTGTAATGAGATCTAAATTGATCACATCCGCTAAATCACATATAAATCGTATCTAAATCGATTACATCATGTATCATAAAGTTGAGTATATATTTTGATGCAAATATAAGACGCTAGATTATGCATATTACTTACGTTACTATGGTGTAATAGTTTAGTAAATATATGTTTAAAAGGGTGAACACCTAATACAATAAAGTAATCTTTTATATAATAGAAGACGCTAGATTATACGTATTACTTAAGCTACTTCCTCACATATATTATGAAGAATAACTAAAAACCAAAAAACATATCTATGATATATTATTTTGTGGGTCGAATCTAGGATGATAGGCAACTGCAACCAAAGAAATAAAGATGTTACTCTAACATTTTTATCATGCACCATGCATGCATGTAAATAATACGTGAATTGTAGTGAACAAACTCACCAGGTGTTCTGTGTTGATCGTTGCAACTGATGATTTGAGCTTGCTACGGCTGCTTAAGAAGGAAGGGTTGATATATATGTCATATATAAAAATTAGATTAGAATCATATATTCTTGATCTGAATCCCCTACTGTACAAACCCTCACAATGATTATATTTTTTCAGTCAGTTAAGCACATAAAAACATGGAATTTACTTGAAGGTTTAATATTTTTAAAGTCAAGCAAGTTCATGTTTGAACATGAGCACTCGAAAGGTGTGATTTTGGGCGTCCCTCCATAGGATCTTCTACCTATTTTATTATTAAGCAAAACAAATGAAATAAACCGGATACAAATAAGTGAATATAGTGCATAATATGTAAATTTACTTGCCACTTTGAACATCCAGATACGTAGTATATATATCTTGGAACACGTATAGCGAATATTGGCAGAGATATATCAAATATCGGTACAGAAGCAAATCGTTCTTGATCATTATAATTTAAATGATACCTCGATTAATAGGATGATTTGATAAAGTGGGTGTATTTGATCTATTAATAAAGTGCTAATTACCAGCATGTGACATTCTATCCATAACTCTCCGCCCAGCCTTTATGTCAGGAAGCAAGGGAGACTGGGAGCGAAAGCATGGGAAAGAGGTCAGAACAAACACCAGATTAGGAATTTGTGTTAAGAAGATCATGTTTACTTACAAAATATTATCGAGAGAAGGACTCATGGTGATCAGGGAAAAAAAGGTCAAGAAACGCGATTCTATCAAGCAAAATTCACGTTCTTTACAACATAAATTCAGAGAAGAAGCCATGAAACTGGAGCAATACCTGGTATGAGGCACCAGTATGTGGGTAGCATCTAACAAGTCCTGCAACTGGACTGCACTTTTAAGTTTTGTATGCAGCAGAGATTTATTAAAAAGAAAAGATAAGGCAATTTGTAATCTATAACTTGAAATCAAAAGCAAAAAAAAAACATTATACAACCAATATAAAAGCACCTCAGCTCTAGGTCTTCCCCCGTTGTACTTAAGCATCAAGTTTAACAGTTTTTCCTGGGTAACCTTCAACTTAACTTTTTTGTTTTGGAGTTCTATCACCACTGCCAACAATAAACAGATGCTTAGAGAAGAAGAGCAAGTGCACACCAAATGCTTAAAAAAGCAAAGAACAAAATCTTACTGACGAACAATAGCAATTACACAGCGTAGCTCTGCCGATCCTCAGCCTGTCCAAATGAGCCAATGATCCCACTTCCCTGACGCGTTAGTCCTTCAGAAGGTTAAGATGGCTCCTGAATTGGTAAATGCTTTTACTGTTGCTTTTAAGAAAGAGAAGCCGTACACTGCGAATAAGCATGGGGGAGCACATGTAACCTATATCTATTGCAGTAAGTTCTTCTACATAAAGTTACCTCTTAGATGATCCAATATAGTTTTTATTGAATATTAGATACTTAATGAAGCATGTGCTTAGTAGCATAGTAAAATTTAGGCATGTAGACACGGCTGCAACTGCTTTATTAAACGAATTCACGGATACTTTATGCCCCTATAAAGCTCCGACGCATACCAAAAAAACTACATGTTACTATGCGGTCGATTTTTAACGTTGCCCTACCTCTAGTTGTAAGTATATTATTTTATCAAATTTAGATATGAAAAATGGTGGTTCTAAATGAGATCGTAGGATTTGAATCCTAATATTACCTTGTAGACAGGCCCATAACCACCTTCACCGAGCTTACAGTCATCTGAAAAGTTGTTTGTTGCTCTGGCTATTATGTTAAAATCGGACGATGGCAATTTCCAATCTTCGCCGTTATTATCATTGGCATTGCCGTTTTCACGACCAACACTAATTATACCTGTAGAATACAAAACCACAACTTTAGTAACCCTCATATTCGAAAAGGTTGGGGTCCTAATAGGACGTAGGCATTACCATTTTTCTTATATTTCCTCCGTTTGTAACAAATACATAGTTCCAGTATCAAAGTCATTTCCACGACTACCGGAATGACTATCACTGGTCTCTTTGCTTTAGCTCTCGTATCTGTTGCATACGGTAAGAATGAATCTGGAGTTACCTAAATCTGAATTTAACATATATATGATACCAAAAAGAATATTTAAATCACACTTACGTAATTCCGAAGCAGCCATTCTTACATAAATATCTTGCCCATCTTCACCAAACATTCTGATATCAACCAAATCGCCTAACCAAATCAAACATCCACTTCCTCCTGATCTAACATCTGAATTAGTATAAGCTGTACAATTGCAGTTCCTTAAGCATGCTTTGTCACATTCTTCAAGGTTCATACTAACATTAAACCAAGTCTTTCGTGTATCTGACACCTTCACACCCCTTTGTTTCATGAACCCGCGCGTCTCCACCAGCACAGTTCAAGTCAGCTTTTCTCACGCACCCGTTAGACCAATCAACTCTTCTCCACTCTTCTTATAATAAAACCTCAAATAAAATCTAAAACTAATCAATAATCACCAACTCTCGTTTTACTAAGTTCAAGGGCCTTGTTATCAGCAAAACTTATAAAAGCAACCCTGAAAATAAAGCATCAAGGTATAAGTATATGCTTTTTTTTCTGGATACCTATAATAACAACAATTTGCAAGAACCTAATACACCTTAAAATGGATCCAATGGTATACACCTTAATAACGACATAGAGCACTCGGAAAAGATAGAAGCAGATAATCAACTACCTACCAACAGTACATTCGGAACAAAGCAGTATTCATTAATTATGTTCCTTTTCAGTAGGTCCATTGGCTTGTGCAGGTTCAACAAATATAGACACATTGTTTCAGCTAAAAATCAATGAAAGCATATGAAAATCATATATACAAAACTATAATTGAACACGTGTCGGGGGGTGGGGGGAAACCAATATCTATAATATAAAAGATATGAATAAATATATAAAGTGATGCCAACATTGTTACTATTGGCAACAGTCAAAACACCTGCTACTGGAGGCACCACAAATTGCTACAGGTGTTTTGGTCAAAAGATTTGATCAAAATCCTGGACACGGCAGGCATGTTATCATTAAAAATATATGCTGAAGATGCACAGATATGACAGGCCAAATGGCGTTATAAACAGTCTAATAAACTTTTTACCAACTCAGAAGAACAAATAGATAGATACAATCCATTCAGATCACTTTCAAAATAGTCTGAACGGTTCGACATTTTCATAAAAATCTTCTTAATGTTTATATTCAGCGCTTAAACTAACAAAAGTGAATTAACTCAGAAGTACTATTATGGAAGTGGGCGATTAAATTTTTAAATGGACACACAACTATATAAAATAGGCCAAACCAATGCTGAACTGTTTGCTGCTCGTCTAAATCCTTTTTCAGCTTTCCTACTCATTGTAGCCATGGCATTACTATCAAGATGGAAGATAGATTTTATGTTTATTCATTTTAGTCCGGAAGTACGACTAAGAAAGTGTAATAATCAGATGATCATTGTCAATATGCAATATATAGTACCTTAGTCCTATCATCACATGAGTTGATCCGTTGTATATTTTCTCAGACGGGGAATCTCCATTTAGTCCTCGTAGTAAAAAGCTAACCAAAATTGCAATATAAAAGAAAGAAAAATAAAAAATTACCATTTGTTGAATAACATAAACAATTTAAATAAACAATACCAAACATCGATGATATGATGAGTTACCTACTTCATTGTAATCGTGACATATCATTCTTTTATAGCTCCATATTCCAAGCTGCAGCCATCTCATATACATCTAAACGTCCAACATGCAACATCAATTAGATATAACAAATTGATGTAAAGTTAGGATCCTTTTTTTGTTGTTGTTGCCTGAAGCATAGATATATTAGCAAGCAGATATGAAGGTTAAACAGCAGTCAAATGTACAGAGACATAAGAAAGAAAAATTTATGAGAAAACAAAAACAAATAAATCTCAATGTTATTTTCCACCTTTAAGTGAAAAGATGCTATGCATATTAAAATACACTGGTCTACAGATTAGGGAGAAACAAAAGTAGGCATCAAAGATATCCCATGCCACAGGTCAATAATCAAGGAAACCGACATTAAGTTTACATACCTTATTGATTCCAAATGCTAAAGATGTATGCTATAATCAACATGTGTTCAAAAAAGAAAACTAACCTGTAAAGACAAGGTCTAACCTGAAAAAAACTAAAAACAAAACAACAAATGCATAGATGGTAACAAAGTTTCGTCATTAGCGTTTTGAGGGAAAAGGGACAAACCTTTTTCCTCTATGTGATCTATCAAAATAAAACATAAAATGTGATACAAAGACATCGTCTAACCTGCAAAAAGCTGCCAACAAAATAGCATATGCATAGACGGTAACAAAGTTTCATCATTAGGGTTTTGCAAAGTTTCATCATTAGGGTTAAGGGAAAAGGGACAAACCTTTTTCCTGTAAAAAAACCATAAGACGTGATACAAAAAACCTGGTGAATAATCAAATCGTTATCATCATGAATAAGTCAAATGGTTATGCAAAAAATAATCAAACAAAGGAGACTAATGTTGATGAATTTTTATTAGGGTTTTAAGAAAAAGTTATTATGAATAACCTGCAAAGCATATTTATAAAATAAATAAGAATGTAACTGACCTCTATAACCAAAGATTTGATAATTCATTGCTTCCACATCAGGTCTTGGAAAACAACCTGCACGTGAAATCAAGAGAAGAAAAAAGAATATCGTGTATGTAATAATGAGATGAATGACTGATATTAGGGTTTTGGGGAGTAACTATTACGTATAATAAATGGACCGGATATTGATAATATTGGATTTAGTTTATTAAATATTTAGCCATATATTTACTTCGCTTTCGGTTATTGATCACAATCAATGGCTTGGCTCCATTGGTTGGGACGTTTTCATTGTAACCTAAACATGCAAGTTCGAATCTCATTATTGTCATTTTTTAAATCCGGATTTTATGAATTAAAAAGGCCTGTATTTTAAATTCGAAAATTAAATTAAATAAATGCCATCCGAAATTAAATAAATGTAAAAAAAGAATGTTTTATGTCTAATAAATGCAATCCAAAATTTTAACAAAATTAAAATAAATGTGGTATGTTGCTTTTGAAAATTAAATTAAATAAATGTCATCCGAAATTTAATGTGATGACATGGCTGATGACATGGCTCATAATGAATTACTGGGCAATGAGGTGGCATTAATGACGTCATACGCCTCCTGTTATATATATATATATATATATATATATATATATACTCCATCCGTCCCAAAATTATTGTCCTCATTTGACTTTTTAAAGTTTTAATGTCTCAACTTTGATCTTTAATAATTTTGTATGTAGTATATAATATTTGATGAAAATTATACCAATTAAAAAACATTTAAAAACCAATCCATTCATATAATTTTCATCAATTATTATATAACACATCAAAAAATATTAATGATCAAAGTTGATAAATTAAGACTTTGAAAAGTCAAATGAGGACAGTTATTTTGGGACGGAGGGAGTATATAATATAATATTATATATATATATATATATATATATATATATATATATATATATATATATATATATATATATATATATATATATATATATATATATATATATATATATATATATATATAGAGTTAGGATCAAATAAGAAGAAAAGTTAAAATAAGAATGATAAGAAGAAACTACAACCACTCATTTCAGATGCATCTACAAAACTTGATGCATCTCCCCTTAAAATTTTCCCTCCTATTTGAAATGAGTGGTTAGAAATCCTTCTTATTCTTCTTATTTTAGTTTTTCTTCTTACCGGATCCCTTCCCTATATATATATATATATATATATATATATATATATATATATATATATATATATATATATATATATATATATATATATATATATATATATATATA
>LBNU01005408.1:38595-108895 GCA_014162995.1 Artemisia annua | reverse complement strand
ATTAGTACGTATATATTATATAGAATACATATATAACTATACATATAGTGTTAATATATGATTATATATGATATTATACATATAAATACATATTATATATTGTAGTATAGATATATAGATACTTACATTGAGATATATGATAATTAATTATGATAATAGTAATTATAATATATATATTATATATATAATATATATACGTTAATATTATTTATATAGAATAATATATATATAATGGTATATATATTATAATTATATATATGGATATAATATTATGTAATATTATATTATATATATATAATAATATACAATATAATAAATAACAATATATTATAACATATATATAAATTATATAGTTCATGTTTATATAGTATAATTTTATGATATATATGGTTTTTCTCTTCTGTTTGACACGCGTCAAGAGGTAATGTATCTATGCCTTGTGCAATCTTCTTGTCCTATTCGATTCCTTAGCTTTAATTCAGTCTATACTATTTGTTTGTTAGTCGAAATATACTGAGAACACATAAAATCATAGAAACTTTCGCATGAAATCATGAATATCATCACATAAAATAACGAAGTGGTAACATATAAAATCGATATGATAACTAGTGTTTTCGTTTCTGATTCCTTGGTGATTGGTTCGACTCATATAACTCTTAAATATGTATATTCATTTGTTTCTTGTCACATGAAATCATGATCTTAAAACCTGAACTGAAACGATCTAGAAAGCTTTTGATCTGAATCTGTTTTGACTTGTTATTGATATATGAAAAACAACATGATCCTAATAAAACCTAACCTATACGAATTGATTAATAAAGAGAGATGCATGTTTGGTTTGGTTTGGCTTCAACTTGTAATAAATCATAGAAAAGGGTTGTGATGTTTCTGTTTCAGCAATTGCTGACAGAAACTTTGGGTCGATTAAACGGGGTGAATCTTGATGATAACAACGTGTTATTAAGTGATTTTTGAGTCAAAACATAAGTTCAATCAGTGTAATTTCTGGAAATATAAGATTTGAAGTCATTGGAGGTCGGGAGAATGGCCTTTTGATTTTTACAAGATTAAATGTCAAAACTGTGTTTGGGATGTCTGGACATCAGTATGAGTTTTTGATTTTTAATTTCCAAACCATAAGGATTTAGAAGGTCTCCTTTTACAGTGGTTAAATATAGGTTATGTATGACTTCCTGGGAATTTTGTGGATTTTTCTGAAGCGTCGAAATGGGTTTGTTAAAGGCAAAATTTCTGTGTATTTCTGCAATTAATTTTCTGGGTAGGTTTGTGAAAACGATTTTTGAAAAGGTACTTGTCCTTTGAAGTAAAATCTAGAAAAATTACAGTAACTACCTGACATGTATAAGTATCTATGATAATTATTTGAGCACCTCAGTAAGCATTTAAGTATGGTTTTAAATTCATAAACCAAGAGGACCTAAAGGTGATAAAATCTGAAATATGTTATAAGTTACGGTTATGGTGTAACCTAATTCTATTAAATATGTTTTGACCCAAATTTCATTTGAAGCATTAATTCGGATAATATTGAACATATGTTAACCTAATTTCACATATGAAACCCTAATCACATTAATGAATGGTAATGACACTACTAGAAAAAGGTCTATCCTTGACTCGCAATGCGTGTCAAGAAGAGTCCTTATGACGCGCAAATGCGAGTCAAGGATGGACCCGTCATAAAGCTTCATGACTCGCATTTGTGCGTCATCCCTCTATGACGCGCACTTATGACCCACGTTTTATGACTCTCCTTTTTGCGTGTCATAACCTAATTTTTTTTTTTAAAAAAAATTAATTTTTTCCAGTTCCTAATTTTCTATTAAATGACAATTAAAAACCTGATAATACAAAATTAAAAACACAAATGTCAAATATCCGTCATCTATATTCTCAACATCAATAACAATAACGTTATAACAACAAAAGAAGGAGAAACCTTCAAACGACTTGACAAACACATAGTCAGCAACAAATAAGCTAATTACGGATTCAAGCAAAAAGAAGTTTTTGGCGTACAAACTAGTTTAACTTCAGAAACCTAATTTAAAAAAGGCCTACCCCCTATATTTACATATTTAACGGAATATTTGCAAAGGATTTACGACATGTCAAATATTCCGTTCATGTGGTTCCAGCCAGGGAAATCCCAGAAATATTCCGTTCATGCGGTTCCAGCCAGGGAAATCCCAGAAAGTCAAGCACTTCCTTTTCGGAGTTAAACTTCAAACTAGTGCTAGCACTAACCTGCATAAGAAAAAACAGAAATAAGCAATTCTTAAGTCTAAAAGAACCAAATTAAGCAAAAGAAAAAAAAGGGCTGCTAAGATTAAGTCCTAATAACAGCTTAAGGGAGGGGTTTATAACTAGAATAAAAGCTACAAAAAGCTAACTAAGGGTGAAATAAGCTAAGGCACCTAAAGGGAAACCTAAGAAGCACTAAGGGAGCAACAATAAAGCTGAGTTAAGCAATCTAAAAGCACCTATAAGCACAAAACTAAGCAAAACAAAACTGTAGCTGCAGAAAAAATGGACTAAGGGGCTGAATGGGCTGAATAAGCTGATAAGAAAAATTCTTAAAAATAAACTAAAAATATAGTCAACTAGATATTCTACTGAATAATCACCATACCAAATTTTAGAGCAAAAGAGCTTATAACGAAGAAATGAAAAATCAAAAACTTTGCTGCTATTGGGACTATTTTTTTTTTACAGCAAAATAGTAAAAAAAAAATTGGGTGAAAATGGGTTAAAATGGAAATTTTGGCTAAGGAAACCTAAAGACCAGATGTTACAAACTAATACTATCCTATTTGGAACTAAATTGAACCACAAATAACCACAAAAGAAGCTAAAACAAATCTCCTACCCTAGTAATTTTTGTAAAACAGTTTTAAGGAAAATTTTCAGAAAACTATTAAAGATGCTTAAAAACATTAAGAAAATGGAAAATTTTGATAGAAAACTATTAAAGATAGTAAACTAGAGCTGAGTAGAGTTGGATATTTGGTAAAAATACTTTTTAAACTAAATTCTAGGCTTATGCCAAACACCCTCTAATGTGCAGAAAATAACTTTTAAACCACATAAACTTCTTTTTAGCTAAATTCAGTGATACTGAGCTTATACTAAGGTCCCAAATGCATAACTTAACTTAAATAGAACACTGAATGAGCAGTTTACATAAGCAAATAAATAAGCTAAAACAGAAATTTAGAAAGACAACAGGAACTCGAACACAAGAAACAAACGAACAAATCCACATCCAATCCTACTCTAGTTCTCGGCAAACCCACAAACTTGAATCCATCTCTAAATCAAATCTTAAACCCTCGTCAAACAAAACCACATCCAATCCATTTCTAGAACCAAATCAGTTGAATTTTAAAATGATAAAACTCGTATTCTGATGTTCGACAAGAAGCTTTTAGTCCTAAATGCCTCAAATGATGAAAGTTCAAACTTACCTCCTTGAACCTGACGATGTTTGGATGCCTTAACGACCTATGGTTAATGATTTCCCTCGCAACATTTTCATCAATCTGAAACAACAAAATGAAATAAGCTGGAAATAAAGAGCACATTGAAATATACACGTCCAATTACACGAAACAGAATAGATTACATTTAGCCTATACCTTTGATCTCCAAAATCAACCCATCTATGATGCTGCTAACTTTGGCTTCTTGGGAACACGATAGGCTCCAACAACACAGGCATGGTCTCGCTCAAAGGGCTCAAGAGTCACCTGCTCCATTGGTTTGAATTGCTCTGCTTGAAGCTTCTTTACTTCTGAAGCAAATACAGCCTCAGCAGTAGCAGTGGAGTCAATACAGTTAGCCTGCAGATTTTGCATAATACAGCATTGATTAGATACAGTAGCACAAAAGCTGTAACGAGATCAAAAATAAGCAGAAGATAGACTAACCTTGATGGATATAACAAAATGGCCTCCAGATTTTAAGAAAAACGATGCATTGAGAGCCAGAATTCTTGCCTGCATAGACACACAAAATATACAGAGTAAACTAAAGTGGCCAAAACAGATAATAATACAACACTAATTCTTGTGTAAAGTGACCAAAATACTTTTTAAACGAAATCCGTTGCACCAAAAAGAAACTAAAACAAAATATTTGAAAAAAGTAGAGGAACCATCAGAAACCAAATATTTATCCCCAACAGCTAATTAAAGCTATACGGTCCGCATCATGGTTTGATCTCTTAAAAGAAATCCCATCATCTGGATCCTCATCCATATAATTTAAAAAGAAAAACATAACATAGAAGTTGTTATCGTTAAAAAATATATAATTGATTTAAGGGCTCGGAAACAGAATATGGGTTGGAGAAAGTTTATCAATCACAATGAATCAGAGTGGTGCATGACTTTCCTAGGTTCTCATCACTGCCCTTTTTGTAAATTAGCATGAAGTGCTTAAGTATTAAACAAACCTGATCAGGTTGAGCAACATCAGAAAATATAACATCAACCATCCCAACAAGCATTCTGTACCTAGCTGGCAATCTAGCATCCTCGATGATAGGGATAACATTTGTACGCTTTGTAGCCATGTTAACCAAATCCCTACCACTTCGGGGTGAAAACTCGACAGCATACACAACTCCAGTCTAACATAATAAAGATTAAAAATGAGCAACTTAGGTAACTATCATAATCATTAAAAAATGAGTTAATACTTTGAAGAAGGTTACTTACGGGGCCAACAAGATCAGACACATGAGAGACAGTGGTTCCGGAAGCAGCACCCAAGTACAGAACCTTTGATCCAGGTTTCTAAACATAAAAAAATTAACAAATATGATTAAATTATAATAATAATACAAAGTCATCATGATTCATAAAAAAGATTGTAATGTAAATTTACCATCCAGATGTTGTCAACTCCACCAAGAACAGCAACGGCTAACTTTGATCTAAAGGGGTTCCAAACACGGTATTCAACCTTCGTGCCATCTTCATTCTGATCAAAAGTAAATGAAAATGTCAATATCAAAAAACATAAGACAATACTTATGCAAACTCAAGAAGCAACTTAGGTTATTTTTGAAGACTATGACTCACTTCCGGTGATGCTTTTCAGAAACAAAAGTATAACTTAAAAACATCAACTCACAACATTAAAACAGATAACTGAAAACTTAAAATGTATATTAAATTTAGTCAAACGGCAATTAAATTAATCCACATTGATGATTTTTACAAAAAATGTCACATTTTCATAGATGTAATTGTACAACAACTAAATTAGTACAAACTTCAGCTTCATTAAACAAAAATGTCCACCCATTTAGTGAGCTGTTGTTCTCAATCAGCGCATTAAAAAATTTATTTCATCAGTAAACATATAAAAGAAAGACTCGCAAGCAACAAAAAACTAGAAAAAATAATAATAGCAGGTTCAATCTATTACAGTTAGATATTAACCAATCTAAATTACCGAAAGTAAAATAGATCCCTAATTATCTGTTAAGCCTACAACCAACCTTAAGTTTCAATAAAAATATAGGAGGATAGTAAGATGACTCACCGTTATCAATGGCGGCGGTAGTACATGAGTTTGACTCGCAACGAGTCAACTCACACCCAACTTCACATTTTCTTACCTTTCTTCAATAGATCTATAGATTTAAGGGTTAAAATGATGGTGGTGGTGGTGTATTGACGGCGGTGGCACAAGAAACGAGGTGGTGTATAACTTTTAGGGCGTGTGTGATATAGTGGTAGATAGAGGAGATGATGAGGGTTCGTGTTGTGGTGACGGTGTTGCTCAGTGACAGGCGGTGGAGGTGGTGTTGGGGGTTGACAGGCGGCGGCTAGGGTTTGTGAAGGAGGGAGTATGTTTGAGTGAGAGAGATGAAATAGGAAGATGAGGGTGTGTTTGTTTATTTATTATTATAAGCTGGGAAGTGTTTTGGCAAAAAAAAAACGAAGCGGGAAATTTTTTTTTACTGATTATGACCCTATGTTATGACGCTTCTGAAAACGAGTCATCCCGAATAAAAAAATTTACTCGTTATGACTCTTATTTTATGACTTTGCTATTTGCGCGTCATCTTGTAGCGTGCGTCATAAAATGCGAGTCAAGGATAGACCTTTTTCTAGTAGTGTGAGAAATTAAGAATCCGTTATGGCGATAAATGAGCTAATAAGTATAATATGAACCCTAATTCGTGTAGATTCGCGGAAGAAGGAGCGACTTCCTATTCTTATGTTATGATATGGTTTCGTTGACAGTTTATGGTACAGATATTCTATCCTTCTTCAGTAAGGATGCTTTCGCTCTCATGACTTTTGATCTTGATCTTTGATTCGTTAGCTTGATATGATTTCCTAAGCCATTGCTATGTTCCCTTATATTTGATTCATTCATTTGATATGCTTCGTTGATATGATACGATTCGTTTTGCTATGCTTCGTTGATATGTTTCTTCGTTATATTTTGTTTGATGTGGTCCTTATTAGGATCCTTTGATGTGGTCCTTGTTAGGATCCTTTGATATGCTTGATTATATGACGTAACGTGATTCGTTTCGTTCTTATGCCCGAGTTTACTAACTACTCATGGAGGTACCATGGGCGTGTCATCGAGGCACCGATGGCATGACACTTTCTGTGGAGGTGTGATTGATCCACGGCGTCCCCATTTTGTAGGATATGATATGATATGTGATCACTTGGCCATTTAATGTATGTGTAGCCCTGTCATGCGAGCAGGATGCATGTATGATTTTTGTTTTGCAGGGGGCGTATGGATGCATCCTAGGCTTTGTTTCGTTTCGATTGTGATGGCGGTACGTGCACTGTACCCCATTCCTTTGGGAGCTAGCTACTCCATGCGGTACCGAGAGGTCTTCCCTCTCTGTACTCCTTTGATGTGACAGATATGTGATTATGTGATTATGTGATTTTGAGACCTATTCGAGTGACTCTGGTAGGTCGGCTCGTGGCTTTCTTTATGTTTCTATGTGTCTATTCGAGTGACTCTGGTAGACATACCTTTGTTCATACGTGCTCTTTATTGATCTTATGATTATGCTTACGTTGATGTCTCTATGATCCTTCATTTGTTTGACTTATGATATTGTTCGACTGTTCGTTGATCTCTTATGCATTTGACAGATGATAATCTTTGCAGCAGGAGCTTATGCTTTCCGTTTCATATACTTTTATACGTTTCGATTATCCATTTATTTTGTTATATATCTGTTCACTGGGCTTTTTAAGCTCAGCCGCATTCCCTTTCCTGCGGCAGGTTTTAGGTTGGAAGTTGGGTTTGGGTGAAGAGAGAGCATAGGAGCTTTAGTGGACTACCCCATGGACTAGAAGCCCTTTACATCTGGACTAGTTTTGGACTTGGATTAGATTAGACTTTGTTTAGTTTGTATTTTCTTTTCTTTTATAGTTTTAGTATTTCTTTTGTACTTTCAGATTTTTCCCTTGTAACCTTTTGCTTTAAGTCTTCCGCTTGCGTTGTATGCTTTGTATGCTTTGATATGTCACCATAATGTGGCGCTCCGGACCCATGTCGGGTTGGGGTGTTACACTTCCTCTATCATTCACTCATACCAAGTATTTACTCTCACATCGGAGCTTGGTCTCGAAATCAAATTCCGGGCAAGCTAATGGCGTTCTTTCTTAGTTCAGCCTAAAAGACAAATGAGCAGCTGTAAGACCTCCTAAGGATCAGAGCTGAAAAACATCTATTAAAATTTGCTAACAGTTATGAACTAGTATTAAGATCCTAGTTGTGTCTTGGATATGTTTTGATCTTACACAATTTTACTTTGATTGTATGTAACCTCATTTTGTACTTATTTTGCTATGGGTTCGTTTTGATGCTAGTATGGCTTTATACACAACTATACTCTGATTTTTGGATTTGAACTATTTTAGCTTTGGTCCGGGTTTATTAAGATCATTTGAGGACCAAACTTTATTTACATACCAAGGGACTAATCTCCACCCTCCATCTTCCCTCAATATTTGATCTAATGGAAGAGATTAATCCCAACAATTTAAAAAACCCACTTTCATCATTTTTTTTTCAAATATTAATATCTTTCAAACCGTTAATCGTTAAGCGAAAAAAAATATACCGTTACGACGAGCATTTAATTATCTTTCTATAGATAGGCACTTTAATATATTTTCGACAAAAATGTCTTTTTCGTTTTTTTCACGTTTTTTTTCGTGGCCGAAAAAATCACATTCACATGTGGTATTACATATCACATGTGATATATAATACCACATGTGATATATCACATGTGAATTTTTCGGCCACGAAAAAAAACGTGAAAAAAACGATTTTTTTTTTGTCGAAAGTATATCAAAGTGCCCATCTATAGAAAGATAATTAAATGCTCGTCGCGATNTTTTCACGTTTTTTTTCGTGGCCGAAAAAATCACATTCACATGTGGTATTACATATCACATGTGATATATAATACCACATGTGATATATCACATGTGAATTTTTCGGCCACGAAAAAAAACGTGAAAAAAACGATTTTTTTTTTTGTCGAAAGTATATCAAAGTGCCCATCTATAGAAAGATAATTAAATGCTCGTCGCGATGGCGTAATTATTTTCCCTTAACGATTAACGGTTTAAAAGATATTTAAATTATAAAAAATGTGTGAAATATTAAAATGCTTTTAATCTCAACCATTGATTTCTTTTTAGATGGATGATGCCATGATGGGATGAGTCCCGTTAGAAAACTTTGATTTTTAATATAACTCGACTCTTTGCACAATTATTTATTTTTAAATTTATATATTACAAAACTATTTCCAAACCATACATTTATTTCTTTCAAACCATTGGACCAAAAAAGATGGTCCACACATAAATAAAACAAAATAAAAAATCCCTGAATATTCATTATGAAAAAATATTTCCGTTGGAGATCCATGGACAATTTAGTAATTACATCTACTAAAACCTACAAGTATATACATAAAAACTGACCCATACAAAATAAACAGGCTAGCTAGCACCACACCATTTTGTTGTCTCTTTTTTCATTTGTGGGGGCAACTAAAGCTTGTAACTTTAAGCATCTTCAACCTCTCAAAAAAAATAAAAAACCAAGTGGGGGAGGAAATTAAAAAGCAAGAAAAAATTAGAGGAATTAAAATCTTAAGAAGGAGGGTTTTTTGCTTTTTCTGGTTGAAGAAAAAAAGCCCAGAAAAACAAAAAATGGCTGCTGAACAAAGTTTCACTAACAGTACCAGTTTCAGTGGCTTAATCTCAAAAGAAGATGAAGAAATGTCTAAATCTGCTCTCTCAGCTTTCAAAGAAAAAGAAGAAGAAATTGAAAAGAAGAAACTGGAAGTTAAACAAAGAGTTCAAGCTCAGTTGGGTCTTATTGAGCAAGAAACTAAACGTTTAGCTTCTATTCAAGAGGTTTGACTTTGACTTTTTTTCAAATTCTGTCATATGGGTTTTTTGTTGTGGTATGTGGGTTGTTCTTGGTTTTGCATGTTTTAGGATTTACAAGTTTATTATTAGGGTTTCTTGTTGTTTTTAGGGTTAATAAATCTTTTATTTTTTCTAGAAATTGGAATTATTTGTTAGTTACATGAGTCAAATTGGGTAAATCTAATAATGGTTTGATTTTTTTATGTACCTTTTCTTTTAAGTTAAGATCTATTTTTGTGTTCCTTTTTATTTTTTTATATCAAAAAATTGTCTTATAGTTACTTTTTTTGTAAAAATTTGTACTAGATCTGCCAGTATTTTTATTTTTTAAATTTTCATTTTTATAAATTACTCTTTATGATTTAAATTTTGATCCCAATAATAATCTTTATACCCTTGAATGGTGCTACCTCTGTCCCCCAAAAGAATCTACTTTTGATTCATGAAACAGATGTTATTAGTTTTTAATTTGAAAACATTTTGTATTTTAATGCTTTGTACATGGATTTTTCAATTTAAAATAGAGTCTCTTTGACAATTGGCACCAAAAAAGTCTAAATTGGGGACTTCTTTTCTTTTATAATGGAGGGACTTAGTTTTAAACTTTAGACTAGAAACTTTTATCAAGTCTTTTGCAAGTTTGATATTTTGTGCCATAGTGTTTTATGTAGTGATTTATCGCCATACTTCTAAAAGATAAGTGATTTATGTTATGGAGTTCCGACTAGAGGTTGTAAGAATTGTTTGTTTATGTTAAGTTGAAATTACTTGACTACCATTAACCTTAATCATTAGATTATCGGGTGATTTTTGTATTGCAATAGTCACTTTCATAATGCACACCCAAACACCTATAACTATACCGACATGCCTTTGGCCTGGTTGTATCAATGTGGTCCACCAACTAAAATGTTGTGGGTAGGGTTGTGCATAGGTCCAGACTGGAGCAGAAGGAATTGAGACCGGAACCAAATATCTAAAAATATTGAAACCAAACTTTATAGTGATGATATAGTGTCAAGCTCGGTCCCGAACTGGGACCTGAAGTGGGCACGATCTCTTTCAAGCGTAAT
The DNA here is from genome assembly GCA_014162995.1 of Artemisia annua. Lineage (NCBI taxonomy): Eukaryota > Viridiplantae > Streptophyta > Magnoliopsida > Asterales > Asteraceae > Artemisia > Artemisia annua. The sequence goes on along the minus strand of LBNU01005408.1, from coordinate 98,343 downwards.
TCTTAACCATAACGAAACTGAACTAGAATGGAAACTAGAACTGAATCTTTTTTCATATCATATTCTGAGACCGTACATAACCGGTCTGTGACAGTTCAGTTTCTGATTTTACTGGTTTTGTTCAAGTTTCACACAACCCTTGTTGTGAGTTGAATTCCAAAGACTGACGTGTGGGTTAATCAGAACTTGTGGTGACCCTAATGAGATAGAAAGGAACGCCTAATCCTGATAGAAAAAAATTCGAAGCAATTACTGCAGAAAATATGCTTTCAAATGCAATTGCTATTGCTGCTGTTGGAGCTTGAATCCTGGTCAAATATCATGATGATAGTTTCTCTTAGTGTGTTAGGTATTGTAGGCAGTTAATATTGTGAAGTTGTTGCTAGGTTTGTGTGTACATAACTTGTCAATGGTTTTTCTAAATCTAAATATTGGCAATACATCAGGAACTTGAAGCACTAACAGATCCAATGAAGAAAGAAGTTTCAGTTGTTCGTAAGAAGATTGATTCCGTCAACAAAGAGTTGAAGCCACTAGGTCAGAACTGCCAGAAGAAGGTAAGTTTAACACAAACTTGTTTACAGGGTGTTTGCCAACGAGTTTGGATTGGGTGACATGTTTATAATTGACCATTGTTAAGGTTCAAAGTTTGTGAGAAAACTGTGCAGGGTAAAATGGATAAAATGGGACAAGAAAAATGTATGCAGTAAAGATAATTTTATTGATATGAATTGATGATGTGTTTTCTGTGAAAACACATATATATACAAGTACTAAACGTTACAATGCTTCATGAAACGACATACCTATCTATAAGACAGTTATTTCCAAAGGTTGTGACTTTTGGCAAATAACTGTTTTACCTATAATAACTGTCATGTCTTATTTGGCGCCATTTTGACCCATTCTACTTTACAATTCGACACACTATATCTTATACATACTAAATACATAAACTAAAGTCTTTATATTATAACTTGGACATATATTAACTTTGATTTAATACATTACAGGGTCTACATTTCCCCCCTAATGTATTAATATCAAATTTTCTTCTGTGTGACTTCTTGAGGCTTCAAACAATGACTTCAAAGTCACTGTTTTCTTTATCACTTGCTTCTTCATTCCTTTGTTCCATGCAGTCTTTTGTCTTGACACCATTCCAATCTAAACCTTGGTCCTTTCTGTTCCCCAGTCCATCCGAGCCATATGGGTCACTTTGTTTTGCAGTGTAACTGCATTCACCCATTTCATTTTGTGGCTGTTCTGTTGTCCATGGAATCTGAGCAGTGTTGTGATATACAACTACCAAGTCTATAAACCTTTTGTAACATGCCTTTATAGCATCTCCATCTTCTTTTGTCAAGCCCTGCATTTGTGCTACCATACTCCAATTGCCACTTAAACTTACTGTTACATAGCCTCCAAGGCTATCAACTAATTTATGCAGTGCAAGCAAGTCGATTTTAATCACACCTATACTTGGTGGGATCTTTTCTAAATGATTATAATTCAAATAGACCAAGTAAAACCATTTTAGCATTTCCAAGTATTTGTTACTGAGCACATTCCAATTTTTGTACACAATATCATCTTTCTTGAGCAAATTCATAAAAGATAGAAATCTGTTAAATGAATTAACTCTTAAAGCATAAAGTGTACCATTCACAGAAATGAAATCTTCATCAATGTAGTCATGTTCTTCATTTCGGTCACATGTCAGTTCCTCCAATCCTTTTACAAGGGAGCATTCATCATGTGGTTTCATGGATTCAAAGTATGAATCCAAATATTTGTTGTGTTCTGCAATCACATGTTTTGGTCCCCATATCAAATCTAGATTGTCTGTCTCCTGTGCTCCTTTTCTTCCATTCACATCTTCATCATACATGTATTTAAACTTGCATCTGTTGTTGTCCACATTCACCAAATATCCTTGTTGTTCAAGCAAGTCATAACTAAGAATATTCAATGATACCTCTGGGGTATATTGAACATTTGGCACCATTATTTCACCATCTTCTGTCTCAACCATCACTTCACCAATTCCATATGAGAAAATGAATTTTTTTTCTCAATTTCTTCCTTTCCAATCATCTTAAATGAATACTTGATGTTTCTGAACAACTTCCTACTAGGGCAAAGATGGTACTTGTAGTGATTACTAACATACCAAACTTGATTCCAAGTTTTCAAGTTTGATCCTGCAACTATGAAGTCCCCAATAACATGCACTGTCTCAGGAAACTTCACTTCTTCATCAAGAATTTGTGCAGTAGTAGCAAGTTCCTGATTTGATTCAGCCACTGATAACTTTTTTCTACTTTCACATGCCCAGAAGGCATGTCCCTTTTCTTTGCAGATGTAACACTTGGATCTCCTTTCTTTCTTTGTTTTCAGCCTTTCTTCTTTCTGTTTTCCTTTCAATTGAGCATCATTGTAAGCCTCGTTTTCCAAGACCTTTTTGACAAGCATTTCCTTCCCCTTGGGAGAAATGCTCTTTCTCCTTGTGTTCCATTGATAGACACGTTTTGGTGTCTCTCTGAGTAGGTATTTACCAGTGTAAAAGCCTCCATTGTTCTGTGATGTTGGCAAATCCCAAGGACAAGAGCCTGAGCTCTGATACCATTTGTTTACAGGGTGTTTGCCAACGAGTTTGGATTGGGTGACATGTTTATAATTGACCATTGTTAAGGTTCAAAGTTTGTGAGAAAACTGTGCAGGGTAAAATGGATAAAATGGGACAAGAAAAATGTATGCAGTAAAGATAATTTTATTGATATGAATTGATGATGTGTTTTCTGTGAAAACACATATATATACAAGTACTAAACGTTACAATGCTTCATGAAACGACATACCTATCTATAAGACAGTTATTTCCAAAGGTTGTGACTTTTGGCAAATAACTGTTTTACCTATAATAACTGTCATGTCTTATTTGGCGCCATTTTGACCCATTCTACTTTACAATTCGACACACTATATCTTATACATACTAAATACATAAACTAAAGTCTTTATATTATAACTTGGACATATATTAACTTTGATTTAATACATTACAGGGTCTACAAAACTGTCGTACCATTCTTAATTTTTAAAGGGTAAAACTGTCTTTTTTTTTACTACTCTTTAGGTTCTCTGATTGCCCTCTTATCGTCTATTGTCTATGTTAGAGATAATTTGACACAGCAATACTTACATTTTTAAAAGGCGAAACCGTCTTTTTTCAGTATAATTTAGTTCTCTAATTTGTCAAATTTCCATCTTATAGTCTTTAATCTCTTCATTCAGACTCCCAGTGCTACGCACAGCATGCCAATGGGCATATAGTTTCAAATGAAGTTTGCCTTGGTTGTTTACCTTAACTAATCCCGTTGGTGATTTATGCAGGAGAGGGAGTACAAGGAAGCACTGGACGATTTTAATAATAAGAACAAGGAAAAAGTACAACTAGTTACGAGATTGATGGAGGTTGGTGTTATATTCAGGATCATAAACGTGTACTTTGTATTAAAATAAAAATGACTGACTCGTGGTTTATTTTTATGTTGGTTAAGCAGCTGGTGAGCGAAAGTGAGAAGACGAGGATGCATAAGCTGGATGAGCTGAGCAAGAGCATTGAAACGGTACAATAAGTTAATATGATAAGAGAAACAATAACAAAAACTGATTATGGTTTATGGTTTACAGTGGGGGTTTAATGTGGTAATTAGGTCTGTGTGATGTGGTTGTGATATAGTATATACTGAATATCTGGTGATTTGTTTATTTGATTGGTTGGAATTTGTGTGCTTAGTCTTTTGTTTTTGGTTTGAATAGTTGTATTTTGGTGATGGTAGGATTGGAAAAGTACCTCTGTAAAAAGAGGTTTATTTTGGTTTTTATGCTAATTTTTATTCTTTAAAATCTCTCCAGTGTACTTTGATTTTGAGCAACTCACATTTATAGTGTAAAGCACTTCCTTTAGATCTTTAAAATTACAATTGTTAACTGCATTTTTAACTATTATTTGGACAGTTTAAATGAGAAAAACAAATGGATTACATGGAAATAAAGAAATGACCAAAGATTATCTATGTTGGAAATTAAGATACTTGATTGCAAACACAAAAGCAAAGAAAAATAAAAGGATCCAACCAACATGTGCTATTGCCACCACCGGAAGGAAGTCGTAATCGAACCCAAAATTCTCTTTAAGGAATCCTTTGACCGTCATGTTACCAGCTCCAGGCACTACGAATGTGTAATTATCCTCACCAATTTCGCCAGTTATGAGACCGTAGATTGTCCAGCTGAGAGGGTTTGCCCAGTAATACCACCTGCACCATATTGGTATTTGCTGCAATATCCACACAAACTCTATTAGTTTCAAGTGTTGGTTCATCAACCATGATTAGAATAGTAATAGAAAGTGCATGTTGGCGAACCTATTAAAGGGTGTTTGGCAAAATAAGATCGTCACTAATAACTATTAATTTCCTTATCTTTTACACGTTCACAAGTACGAATAGCTTAAGCCATGTAGGAAAAAGTGTGCAGAAGTCACATGTTAATCTTAACTAGTATGATAACTTGTTAAGAAAGGGCGACTTACCGGTCTTGGGATAATGAAACCACAGAACAAGTTCCATAGGCAGGTGAAAAAGTATATCAAAACAGAAGAAATTTGAGGGGTTGGTGTTAATGACATAGTCATCATGCCAAATAAAGTGAAGTAGATGAAACTCATAAACAAGAAGTAGTAGAACCACAAAAACTTGGCAGCAGTCCACTCGAACCCTATCATTGGGTATAGGAAAAAAGCATATATAGTTGTCTGAATCGCTATATATATGGACTCTATGATCACCTGCACAATGTTAGCATTCAAGTCATTTATTGGAACTGCATTTATTTTTAGTAATTTGAACTATAATTATATAATTACCTGAGATAGTGCATAAGGTAAAGATGAGTACATCCCTGCAGCTCTTTCACGATAAAAAGCTGTTCTCTCAACAGCAACAATAGGTTGCACGGAATTGGTGTTGATGGCTCCTAGGAAGAGAACAACAGAATACAAAGCTCCCGACACATCTAAGAGATCTTGTAGTTGTTGTCTGTATACACATACTCACAGTTACATTGGTGAGTAATTCCTTATGAAAGGAAGATAATAGAAACAACGGTGCAAGTCATGAGACAAGAAAGTTTTATGTTTTCATTACGAATTGAGGGGAAGGAATGCGCGCTAGAAATACTATAAAGTTATTTCATCCTATATTGTTTATGTTGCCGTATTTATTTTATCTTCCGTCTATTTTAGGTGGTGGTTAAATTTAAAGAGTGTACTTACATCTTTTCACCCTTCTTAATGAAAATAGCACCAAATAGAGCAGCAATGACGATGGTGGTGACGAAGCGAATGGCATTATATTGTGGGTTCCTCCAATACGACCAGTGTTGTTTCCATAAACAAGCTTTGCACTGTATGATAAATGGTTGTGTGTACTTGGTTTGAAAAAAGAGATCCTTGGAACCACTTGAAGGGGAACTAAGCTCTGTAATTAGTTCTTGATTATCCCTGAAATGCCATAGAACATCCATTAAAAAAAAAAAAAAAAAAAAAAAAAAAAAATGATATCACAAACTATATATATATATCTTATCATATATATATATATATATATATATATATATATATATATATATATATCTAGTATAAATATATCCACCTAGTTTTTGGGGAAGGGTAATATATATAATGTATAATATATTATATATATAAAACCATAAGAAATCCACGAGTTATAATATACCGATAAAGGGAAGAGTTGGCATAAATCTGAGCGTAGTCAACATTAAGTTGAATTTCAGCTGAAGAAGAAGTTACTTCCAAAACCCATGTAGCAGGATTATAACCATTCCTTATCTTTGGCACTCCTGAAATGCCCTACACACAGTGCCGTAGCTGAGTTAGCGGAGGCCCTGTGCAAAAAATTTAATGAGGCCTAAACATTATGATGAAAATTTATTGTAACCTTCCAGCTTTAAGTTTTAATGAGTTCTTCGTTACTCTAGACCACTTTAAGATGATATTTAGAGCATAATTTCATATATCGTTAACATTTTGAAGTTGGAAGTATACTTTGACGCTCTAAAATATATAAAGGGATATATATTTTGAGGCCCCTAAAATTTTGAGGCCCTGTGCGGTAGCACACCTCGCACACCCTCGAATACGGCTCTGCCTACACAAAATAATGGTTCTCCAAAATTATGGCTAATATTTGCAGGCCAGATCAGCGTAATCTAGTACAAAAATTGAATCGTGATAATAGGCTTACTTGAAAATACTCCACAAGCTTATGAGATTGTTGGCCTAAAGGACCTGCATAGATAATTTGCCCACCGATCTTCATTAAAAGCAACTGCAAAATTAAGGATCAGAGTCAATTCGCAACTACGAAAAACTTACTTTGTGTTAGCAAAAGTTTTAGTGATTTTTGGTTATAAGCTTGTCTTATTTTTTAAGAAAAATCCTTATTATAAACACAAACCTCGTCAAACGATTCAAATATGTCTATGCTTGGTTGGTGAATTGTGCATACAACAGTCCTGCCAGTGTCAACAGTGTTTCTTACAGTACGCATGACTATGGCTGCAGCTCTAGCATCAAGACCAGATGTCGGTTCATCCATGAATATGATCGATGGATTTGCTACCAACTCCACGGCTATTGTCAGCCTCTTCCGTTGTTCTATTGTAAGACCATCTACTCCTGGAAGCCCTACCATAGCATTTCTTAAAGGATGAAGCTCCACTAATTCCATCAATTCGTCAACAAATATCTGTTATACATGTTAATCATCAATAACAAATAAAATAAAAATAAAAATAAAAATACTGAGTGAGAATAAAATACCAAAAAAAGAAATTAGGTCATAAGTTAATACCTTGCGTGTTTTTGTATTGACATCTGAAGATAGACGTAGCCATGCAGAGTACAGAAGAGATTCATACACAGTGACATTTGGTGAATGGATATCGTTTTGTTCACAGTAGCCACTAACACGAGCAAATGTTGATTGATTCTTTGGGTATCCCGAAATGAATATATCTCCTTCGGTGTATCCGCCTGTTTTCCGACCAGCTAAGACATCCATCAAGGTTGTCTTTCCAGCACCACTAACACCTATAAGTGCAGTTAGTATTCCCGGCCTAAAAGCACCACTAACATCCTTGAGCAACTGCAGCCGATTATTTTTAAACCCTCTATGCTTCATTTCCTGGCGAAACAATAATATATGATCAGATATAAATACTCAAATACATAGATTGGACAAAATTACATTAACTGAAGGCTTTTAAGAAAGTGACTAACAGAAGGTGTATCGATGTAGTAGTTGACATGGTTAAAGGCAAGTGAAAGAGGCTTAAAAGGCAAAACCATTCCTCTTCTTTCCATACGATGAGCAACATCAGTTGAAGTTTTTCTTCTTGAAGTGCTTCTCACTGCCATGTCAATACCTTCAAAATCATTTACAACGTGTGAGAAGAGTTCTTTACCGTAATTATTTTCGCGCAAGCACATATAACATTTTATCAAGGCCCACCTTCGTCGACCTCTTTTTTACTAACATTGCTTGAATTCTTAATACCATTTTCCTCACTGATCATATGTTTACCATCACCAAGAGCTGAAAGAAAAGCACCTCATAAAGTCAAGATCTAAACTATGCAACCCAGAAAGAAAACTTAATTAAGGTCTACGTACGATTAAGATAAGTTAGTGCGACGATAAATAATAAGTTGAAGATAATCGAAAATCCAAGGAGGGCTCCAACGCATATCCAAAACCAATAGTCCTCTGTGAAAAAGCTTCGTGATTTGAGAAGGGCTTCCCCAACAGTTGATGCATTAATTCGTGGATCCATATTAGGCTGCATACACAATGAACCTTGTAAATAGGATACTTCTGCAGTACATCTATATGGATGAACAAATCAATTACGAGAACTTACGGTGCTCCATCTTTTGTCAAGAAACTCGTTTAAGACCAAGGCATTTTGTGCATACATCATAGGAGAAACATAGAATCCCCATGATATCCATGCCTCACTATCATCTGAAATCACATCATTACATTTGTCACAATGATACTTCTATGCATCACAAACTGTGTTAGCAGGCAATTAATACTGTAATCTCAAATATCTAAGACATTAGAGGGGTCAGGTCACTTGCAACATTCGTATGCAAAACTTTACTCATCAAACAGTTTAAAAGTCACTAACGGCGTACTCTAGTGTTTTCATCCTACTACACTGCTATACGAAAACTAGTTGATCAACAACAATTTAGTCATACTTATGTTAAAAATATTAAATAACTAATGTAATCCAAAAAATTGTTAGTGGCTCAAAGGAACCTATACCAGACCATTNAAAAAAAAAAAAAAACCTGCGACCCATCCATTTTACTAAATATATCAACAGAGTGGAAGTTGTACCCTTGGCTACTATGAAGCCTCCAAGGGTGACTATCAGCAACAAGGTGAAGGCACCCAAAGTGTTTGCTAGTATTTCTGTTCTGGCAACAGCAGCAAGCAATCGAAAAAGAGCAAGAGCCATTTGATGTATGGCGAAGAACGTCAATAGCTGTTGACCACATCTGAACAATTAAAACTATCATAATTCGGATATGAACAACTCAAAAGCTCTTGAAGTTAGATGATGAGAAAATAACTTGGCATAAGTTCTTGTTATATTTACCTAGTGGCATCTGGAGCAAACCCGATAGTGTAATATGTAAGAACCACCCAAATTCCCGATTCCATTAGTGATAACGGGATTCTAAGTACCCAAATGGGAAGAGCAAAAGCCCACGCAGGATACAACAATGAATCTCTTTGTTTATAAAAAACCGGAAGCCTTATAACTGTGAGTGCAAGCTCGGCCATCCCATTGAACATGACAATAAGGAGACCAAAAAAAAGAGCACCAAAAAACTTTCCTCCATCTTCCAAAGTTCCGGTATGCATTTCAGTTCTGAAAAACATAGCCATGCCTACCAATGACATAAATGTCAACTGGAATGTCTTGAATATATAAAGCAAAGAGTTACGCTTTGATAACAACCATTCCCTTTCGAAGCATGCTTTCAGCAGTTGCAGACTAGATATTCCATACTTTTGTTTCACTAGTGTATCTGGATGTATCTTGGATTTATCATAAGGAATATTGATATCATTTTCGAGTTTCACTCCGATGTGAAATGACTTAAATGCTCTTGAAAATTCAGGGATCGTAATGTATGAGTAAGGTTGATCTTCCTTGAACCAGTATTGTCGTTGGTCTTTTCTTGAGGTTACTTCTTGAAGGAAGTCAGCTACACCCTTCCTTTCTGGGCACTTAAATCCCATCAACTCAAAAAATTCTAGAACGTTTTCACAAGGACCTTGATACACAATCTGACCTTCGGACATTAATATGACATCATCAAAAAGTTTGTATGTCTCAGGGTCAGGTTGCAAAAGGGAGATGACCATTGTTAAATCCATTACATGAACCATTTGTCTCAAGAATTTTATGATACGATAGGTAGTGGAGCTGTCTAGTCCAGTCGATATTTCGTCCATAAAGAACGCATTTGCAGGTCCAACTAGCATCTCTCCTGTATCAATTTTTTTTACAAAATGTAGCAACAAAACAATGGTGTTAGTACAATATTATCAAGTGTACTCTTCTGAACTTTCAAGTAAGTTAGGTTGATCTGTGACACTTTTTAAGATGTAAAAGTAGGCAACTAATGTACAGTTTGAGTAACGGGTCAAAATGGGTAATTCTGTAAACATTTGTTTTAAGAAAGTATTGATGTGCACATATTCACTTTTCCCAAAAATATTATTATATAAACAATACTATTGCAAACATAATCACTGAAACTAATGAAGTTATTTATGAGGTTTCTTTATGCATCTAACGCTTTGCATTTTCGTTTATTCATTTAACAAAACTATTTGATCTGATAAAGATAATGCATACATCCCAAATCGTCGTATTTATAAGTATATTAATAGAATGTTGCCTCTAAGTAAATCGATCTCATAGGCCAACCAATTGTACAAAAATACATTGTAAATTAAAGAGTCATAAGTATCATTAAAAACCGTAGAACCTACCAGTGGTCACGCGTTTCTTTTCTCCACCAGAGATGCCTCTTCTCATTTGATCACCAACCATAGTATCAGCACATGTCTCCAGCCCGAGTATCTATTAGACAACAATATAAGTTTTCAATGCAGGTAACAAGCGCAAAATGCAATAGAAAGCATTTTTAGATAAACTATTTAACTTTCAAAAACTGTCAGCATGTTATGGCTTTTAGTTAAACAAAAAACCTTTAGAACATAATCAGTGATCAAGTTGGTTTCTCTGCCTTGGAGTGTTGTGGCATTCATGAACCCATTTCCTTCTTTTTCCATCTTTAAGATTTCTGAAAGTAGTTTATGTCTTGAACCGACACCCAAGCACCGTCCTGAAAACTCCAACGTCTCTCTCACCGTCATCTCACCGGTGTGAAGATTATTTGGACTTATATAAGCACATGTTCTTTGAGGAATAAATTCCGAAAGTTGGTGGCCACAATAGGTAATGTTTCCAGACATCTGCATTGTTGAGCAACAATTATAAAACAGTAAACAAATACAACTTTTAACATTAAAAGATTCGGTAAAATGATTTGGAACTAAATATATTACATTGAGATCATGATTAAGTTTCCCGGCAAGTGCAAGAAGCAATGTAGTTTTCCCTGCACCCGGCGGACCTAAAAGCAATGTCATCCTGTGTTGAACCATAAGTTTTGAATGCAGATATTAAACTCAGAACAAACTTGTATATTTGCAAGATGACTAAAAAAAATCTAAAAGAACAAATACCTTGACGGTTTAATAATCCCGGAAATAGAGTCAAGGATATTCACATTTTGCTTATTTGAAGGAGTGAGCCCAAATAATTGCAGTGTGCTCTATGATGTAAATTTGGAATGTTACAAGTTGATATATAAAAATATACATTGTAGTAGTAAGTAATACTGTGTGGCGAAAAAAAATGTACCTGAATTGAGTTAAAAGTAGCATTATAAAGAGAGGGAAGAGCTCTATGACCAACAAATGCATTTCCTTCAACTGATAAATTCTCGTATCTTACTTCAATCTTTGATGTCTCGGTCCCAACACTGCACACATCATTTTTGGGTTATAGCATTTTTATGTCAAACAAACAGCCGAGTGCATTAGTTTGTCCTGAATACATTTTTGAGTAAATTGAAAAACCAGTCATGCGGCTTGTCTAAGTTGCAGGCGTCGAAAGTGAAAGTGTAGTGTTCGTGGGGAACTTTCGGTTCACTTTTCGTATCTGAATAAAGTGAAAATGTGTATGCAATATGGACAAACCACAAGACTGGTTTTTGCAATTTACTATAAAATGTATTTTTATCTAAACTTGAAAAGTTGATAAAAGAAAATTATTCGTAAATTGCCAACCTATTACAGTATTTCAAGAAGTCATTAATTAATCTAATAGTAGTAAAACCAAACAATGATATAGTCCATTATATATTAGGTTAAGCCAACTTCTAGCCCAGCTTATGTGAATCAAGGCCCATCTATCAACTTTTCAAGAACAATAGAAAGGGCTTGCAATATAATCAAATGTCATGCTAACAAGTCAAAGGTGCATTAAACATCATGTTCATATGTTACGTGTAATGAAATTTATCACACATATTGTCTGTCTCTCCAAAACAATATTCATATTTACCCCAATTATAGTCTCTTTTAAAATCAATAAATCCAAAGTCACGATTTAACTAAAAAAAATAAATAAATAAATAAAAAATAAAAAAATAAATAATAATAATAATAATAATAATAATAATAATAATAATAATAATAATAATAATAATAATAAAAGATAGGAATTGCATATATATCCCTACAAAGCCTCATAATTGCATATACATCCAACCAAAACTCATAATTGCATATATATCCTTCGAAAGCCTTAAAATTGTCAAATATATTCAAGCAAAACTCATAATTGCATATATATCATTTCAAAGTCTTAAAATTGTCAAATATATCCGAATGATTATTTTAAACATATTTAATAAAAAAAATGTCTAATAATTATAATTGATATATAAAATGACGACTATACTCTTATTCTTATTATTATTTTTCTACAATTACAAAATATCATTTAACTGTTTTTTAAGAAAAGAAATAGCAACCATGTTCGACGACTTTACACGTTTTCATTCGTTGTTGCACGTTTTCGTCCGCTTTTTATGTTTTCATCCACTTTTACATGTTTTCGTCCGTTTTTACACGTTTTCATCCGTTTTTACAAGTGTAAAACTGGACGAAAACGTGTAAAAATAGACGAAAAGATGTTACAAAGGGATGAAAACGTGTAAAACCGAGCGAATACGTGTAAAAAAATGGATAAAAACGTGTAAAAACGGACTAAAACGTGTAAAATCGGACGAAAACGTGTAAAAGCGAACAAAAACGTGTAAAAATAGTGAAAACGTGTAAAAATAGTGAAAACGTGTAAAAACGGACGAAAACGTGTGATACTGGATGAAAACGTGTAAAAACAGACAAAAACGTGTAAAAATAGATAAACGTGTAAAACCGGGCGAAAATGTGTAAAAACGTACGAATACGTGTAAAACAGGGCGAAAACGTATGATAACGGATCAAAACGTGTAAAACCGGGCAAATAAGTATTAAAACGTAAGAAAACCAAGTTTTTAGTTAATTAAAAACAGTCGTTAGTATAAAAGGACTAACTTTGCAAACGTTTGTTGACTAAAAGGACTAACGTTGCTACATGAAGACTAACGGTATAAAGAAATGGTTCAAGTCGAATTAAAATTTGAAAGTTCATTGGTCAAGTAAGCAATAAAAAAATAAATGGTTCAACTTGACACTTTTTTGAAAATATGTTTGTATTTTATAGCTTTTACCCGAGAAAGAAAGATAAGATGACGCTGATGTAACGGGGTTAGGTGTGTTCTTATTACCATTAGTCTAATAATTCTACCTTTTTGTAATTAGCCCCCTGACTGAGTGTTTAACGCAGACAAGTTTTATTAATACATCATGCAGTTACATCGCAACTTGGTTATTTTTAGATAAACTAAACAAGACAAAACATATTGCGTAACATGTTGTTTTTAATGATCTACATACGCTATTATCCATGAGTATATTTTATGTTGAATGTGATTGTAACTTATTATGTAAGAAACAACCTCGTGTTAACTTATTATGTAAGAAACAATCTCGTGTTGCAATCACATTGAAATATGACATCAGTATATATCTTTCTATTTTCTAAAAAAAAAAAAAAAAAAAAAAAAAAAAAAAATCATTTTCCACGTTTCTTCTTACAAAATCAGTTTTTTTTGTTGTATACTTTTCGTTTTTTAATACTAAAAACACATAAAATACATTTTGAGCAATTACATTAATATACGATGCCCATTAATATAACCATCCAAGTTCTGGCATATATCGCTAATCAAATACTATACACTTGATAAACGTTGAAAAAATAATTTGAAATAGTTTTAGTGAAATACAAGCAGATTGTATAATTCAGATACATGTTAATAGCTTACCTCTACTACTTATAATGCATGCATATGTAATTTTTTAAATTTAAAATGCTTAAAATTTAAGTAATGATTGTCTATAATACTTCTTACAAAACAAGTTCAAAAAGAAAGTTTTACTTATTCTAATTAATTCTGTTTAAATTGCAAGTTCTTAAAATACCTTTAGTTAAAATTGTAACAACATTCACTGCTAAATTAATAGTTCTCAAACTTTTTGCATTTTTCGTTTATGACTCATATGGACTTATTTTTCTCGCAATGACTACAAAGTAAACTCGTAAATGCACAGCAAAACACAAGTTCGCAAGTATAATTATTTGTAGCTATACACCGTTGCTTTGCGCGGGTATCCGTCTAGTATAGTTCTAAAAGCAAAATTTTAAAGTAAAAACATTCATAAACATTTAGTTTAAGCTAAATCTTACATTTAAGATGAATCAAGATTTTACACAGCCATGCAAAATAAAATAAGCACATCATAAAACGTTTAATTTTGATGTATTGAATCTTTTTCTTGTGCACTTAATTAGTGTAACAAACGCCTAACTAGATTTTGTTGATTTTTTTAATATTCAACCATGGCAGCTAGATATCTATAAATTAAGACAGATATATTAGATTGTAAATCTTAACATATTAATTGAGTGATGGTCGAGGACAGATATATATACTTTTTGGAAGTTGTCGGTGATGTAGAAAAGACAATTAGAAATATGTTTTTCTAGTTTTAGGTTTTAACACTAAACGGACACCCTTGGTATTTTTGAAAGAATAACGCGCATCGATTTTCTTGATTCGCCGCTTATGGCTCATACTCATAAGCATGAAAGCCCATCCAGGAAGGATGATCGACACGCATGAGAAAGGTGTTGAGGAATCGTTCGTTCGCAGGAAACACATGCATTATACAAACTCACTTAGGTACGTAGTTGCAAGGAGCCGGATTGGAACAACGTACAGGACAAAGATGAGCCATTACAACTTGCCTACGACTTTTCCACTCAATCGTCGACTTAATCAAAATCAATACATATTACTACCTCCGTCCCACATTAAGTGTCCACTATGACTTTTTTAAGTCTTTTTTGTTTAACTTTGACCTTAAATATATTTATTTGTATTATATAATATTTAATGAAAATTATACAAATGAAAATACATTTAAAAACTTAATCCATTCATATATATTGCGTCGAATATTATGTAACAAGGACAAAAATATTTGAAGTCAAAGTCGAAGAAAAAAGACTTTGAAAAATCATAGTGGACACTTAATGTGGGATGGAGGGAGTAGATATATAGTACGTTCTAGTGTAAACATTTGATTGGAACCAAGATTGCCCACCTATACATCCATAATAAATGTACATGCATGCTGTGATAAGCATGCAGTTGAGGAGGTGAAGTTTTGATGTCTCTCATTTAATGATTCATCTAATAATTTTATCTCCATCCCATTCCCCATGTAAATCCAATATTTTGTTAACTGTCACAACGTTTTGCTAAAAGACATGTAAATGGACGCTTTACTTTAAGGAAACCTATGGGAAATTCTTTGACTGGACAACCTCTTACCTGACCATATATATATAAAGGTGACTGGACAAATTCTTATTAGTAAGTATTGAACTTGATACTTCTTATGAAACATTAAAGGTGTCTGGCCGGCACTAGGTCAGGTTGGTGATGGTTAAAGAGTCAGGACAACCCACAACCATTTAGTTCTCACATAACATGAGGTACCATTGGGACATAAGCCCTATGATAGAACTTTAGATCTTAGTATAGCAGCCGGTAATCTTTGCTTTTCAGCTAGAAGAAAATAAAACAGCAAGTCGATATATTATGCATGGCCAAAATAAAATGTGCCAGAGCCACAAGTGTTTTAATCATGCATCGTTTTCAATATACTTATTGACATGCCCAGTAATAAACCTATGAGAGGTCCCCTTTGGCCCTTGCAATCAGATACTACACAAAACATATGTATCATAAATCAAATTAGTTGAATTGAGGAAACAATTTATATCATGAACTACAGTTCTTTTACTCTTATACAACGTGTTCATAGATATCCATGACTCTAGTCTCTATATCCCTAAACATCCAAATGTACCTACTACACACATACATAAATATTGTACGTTTGTTTTGTTCGAGAATACACGAAAACTTGTTACTAATAAAGACCATTAATAGACTTTTTAATTTCAATATATATACAAGATTGTGCTATTCTATAGGTATCAAAGTTTTTAGTATCATCAAAGAAAATGATGATGGAACGAATTACCTTTCACTAATATACTATTATGACTCACTATCAACTCCTTATTATATAAAAGGTGTGCTCAAATTCAAAAGTAAGTTAATTTGTTTCTTTTAGTTTTGACCTATTTACGTGAAGCTCTTTTTGATACTTTTTATAGTATATCTTCTTCCATTTTCTAAAAAGAAAGAACTTAAACTCATGATGTATTTAATCGATCTATACAAAGGGAAAATAATTGTAATTTGTGACTGTACATAAGAAACATAAACATGCATGAGTTCACCTGTCAATTTTTTCTCGTAATTTCCTTAAGAGCATGACATGATCTTCATCAACAACGTCAAGTACTGGACGATGATTCATTAACATCTTATCATTGCTGCTGACTTTTTCATCATAAACTTCATTTTTCCACCAACCATGATCATAGCCCAAAAGATCACCTAGTTTTGATGAACCACCACCACTGCCTTTCATAGCTTCCATTCCCACACCGTGTCGTGAAAACTTATAAAGTGTTCAAGATATATATTTACATACATATATATTAATATAGATATAGATATATATAGAAAAACTGTCATCCATATGAAAAACTGCCAATTTTAAATAGACAAAGGTAGCAAGTCACTGTGACTTGCAATATAGAAATTTGACTTAAAACGAGCAAGTTTTGGTATGAAATTAATTTTATATGATTGAAAGAAATAAAATCTGTACTAGCATATTGAGAATAGTAGTAAGGATATAAAATGGAATACTAAACGAAATTTAATGNAAACTCACTTAGGTACTAGTTGCAAGGAGCCGGATTGGAACAACGTACAGGACAAAGATGAGCCATTACAACTTGCCTACGACTTTTCCACTCAATCGTCGACTCAATCAAAATCAATACATATTACTACCTCCGTCCCACATTAAGTGTCCACTATGACTTTTTTAAGTCTTTTTTGTTTAACTTTGACCTTAAATATATTTATTTGTATTATATAATATTTAATGAAAATTATACAAATGAAAATACATTTAAAAACTTAATCCATTCATATATATTGCGTCAAGTATTATGTAACAAGGACAAAAATATTTGAAGTCAAAGTCGAAGAAAAAAGACTTTGAAAAATCATAGTGGACACTTAATGTGGGATGGAGGGAGTTGATATATAGTATGTTCTAGTGTAAACATTTGATTGGAACCAAGATTGCCCACCTATACATCCATAATAAATGTACATGCATGCTGTGATAAGCATGCAGTTGAGGAGGTGAAGTTTTGATGTCTCTCATTTAATGATTCATCTAATAATTTTATCTCCATCCCATTCCGCATGTAAATCCAATATTTTGTTAACTGTCACAACGTTTTGCTAAAAGACATGTAAATGGACGCTTTACTTTAAGGAAACCTATGGGAAATTCTTTGACTGGACAACCTCTTACCTGACCATATATATATAAAGGTGACTGGACAAATTCTTATTAGTAAGTATTGAACTTGATACTTCTTATGAAACATTAAAGGTGTCTGGCCGGCACTAGGTCAGGTTGGTGATGGTTAAAGAGTCAGGACTTCAACCCACAACCATTTAGTTCTCACATAACATGAGGTATCATTGGGACATAAGCCCTATGATAGAACTTTAGATCTTAGTATAGCAGCCGGTAATCTTTGCTTTTCAGCTAGAAGAAAATAAAACAGCAAGTCGATATATTATGCATGGCCAAAATAAAATGTGCCAGAGCCACAAGTGTTTTAATCATGCATCGTTTTCAATATACTTATTGACATGCCCAGTAATAAACCTATGAGAGGTCCCCTTTGGCCCTTGCAATCAGATACTACACAAAACATATGTATCATAAATCAAATTAGTTGAATTGAGGAAACAATTTATATCATGAACTACAGTTCTTTTACTCTTATACAACGTGTTCATAGATATCCATGACTCTATATCCCTAAACATCCAAATGTACCTACTACACACATACATAAATATTGTACGTTTGTTTTGTTCGAGAATACACGAAAACTTGTTACTAATAAAGACCATTAATAGACTTTTTAATTTCAATATATATACAAGATTGTGCTATTCTATAGGTATCAAAGTTTTTAGTATCATCAAAGAAAATGATGATGGAACGAATTACCTTTCACTAATATACTATTATGACTCACTATCAACTCCTTATTACATAAAAGGTGATATACACACGTTTAAAAGCAACAATATGACATGCTCAAATTCAAAAGTAAGTTAATTTGTTTCTTTTAGTTTTGACCTATTTACGTGAAGCTCTTTTTGATACTTTTTATAGTATATCTTCTTCCATTTTCTAAAAGAAAGAACTTAAACTCATGATGTATTTAATCGATCTATACAAAGGGAAAATAATTGTAATTTGTGACTGTACATAAGAAACATAAACATGCATGAGTTCACCTGTCAATTTTTTCTCGTAATTTCCTTAAGAGCATGACATGATCTTCATCAACAACGTCAAGTACTGGACGATGATTCATTAACATCTTATCATTGCTGCTGACTTTTTCATCATAAACTTCATTTTTCCACCAACCATGATCATAGCCCAAAAGATCACCTAGTTTTGATGAACCACCACCACTGCCTTTCATAGCTTCCATTCCCACACCGTGTCGTGAAAAGTTATAAAGTGTTCAAGATATATATTTACATACATATATATTAATATAGATATAGATATATATAGAAAAACTGTCATACATATGAAAAACTGCCAATTTTAAATAGACAAAGGTAGCAAGTCACTGTGACTTGCAATATAGAAATTTGACTTAAAACGAGCAAGTTTTGGTATGAAATTAATTTTATATGATTGAAAGAAATAAAATCTGTACTAGCATATTGAGAATAGTAGTAAGGATATAAAATGGAATACTAAACGAAATTTATTGGNCCCTGTATGGCCTGGGATTTAAGTTGATTATTTATAAGTGTTTGTTGATGGGCCTTGATAATGAGCTTGATTTGAGTGTGTAATTAGTGGGCTTGGGCCGCTAATATTGATACACTAATTAAGACTATTCATCAAAGAATAAACATTATTTGTAAAACGACAATAAAGGTCCTTGAAGTTTGTTGTCTGGCAAAAATGGTCCATGTGTTGTATTTGCATTGCGAAAACAAACCTTAAAAATTGCAAAAAAGGTCCTTGAAGAATAGTATAAATGGTTCTCTTTGGTCCTTGTGTTTATTTACTTTGCAAAAAATGTCCTTAAACAATTGCAAAATAAGTCCCTGACATCAACAGATGATTACAAAAACATTCTCTATGTTAAATCCAGGAACTTTTACGTAACAAAAAAGTAAACAAACATCCCTTCATCCCCGAAACATTGTAAAAAACAATTCGTTAATTCTACATACTATTAATTCCTTTGATGCAACAGTTATATTTTTTTATTCGTTTGGGCTTTAGTTTGTGTTCGGTCCATACATAGTCATACTGTTGAATAGTTGGCCCATGATGTGGTGTGTATTAAAGCATTTCAGGTCTTTAACGGGATACTGGCTGTCCGAGAAAATAATAAAATAATAGTACCAAACTTAAATTAAAATATTCGTAAATAAAATATGCGTAAAGTAGTAAAATATTATTATGGTGATTGCTAGGGGCAACCTTATTTTTGCTACCGTCACACCTTTTAAAAAAAACCAACACAGATTTTATGTATTTGGTCCTTAATGTAACAGGTCCGTTTCAAAGTCAGTCCTTTATGACTAAGTTTGCAACAAAATGCTGATATAAGGACAATTTCGGTAACAAAATTGAAAAATAAATTTTCAAAAATAGTCCTTAAGTTATCGATCGTTTACAACGTTTGGCTCTTGCGCTTCGCGACGGCTCATAACGAAAATTAATAATTTTGTATTCAAAATTCCCGCCGCGAAGCGCAGGCTTTCACACCTCGTATATAACATAAGGCATTACGCCGACCAAACTTTCGATTTAAATAATGATAAAACTGTAGGCCTTGCACCGGGCTTCTTTTGGTCTATCAAGAAATTGTGAAGGCCTGTTTGGTTGTTGCAGGAGAAGATTAAATAAATATTTCTTTGCCACAAACAAATAAAATAAACAAAAAATCTGGTGCTATTTTATTGGCGCCACAGATATCAACTAAAAAAAAAAGAAAAAAAAAATCACCTTGAACTTTTTAATATTTACGACTTTTTTATATAACAAACTTTATTTGCCAAATATAAAACAGATATCTACCGGTTTCTTGAATAAAAAAAATACTGGCAAAAAGGCTTCTCGATAACGAATAAAACAAGCTGTATATTGATATACTTTTGACGTACGTACGGTTTTATAAAAAATGTTGAAGTTTAATACACATATATAGTTTCTAAATAAAAGAACTTTCAAAATGCACCCTTAACCTATTAAATAACTTTAAACTTATACTAAATTTTTTTAAAACTATAATGGTCAAAATTTGCCCCGCTGCAACACACTGGTGCTCGACACAACATTCATTCCAAAAAGGATGCCGTACGACAACTACAAATATAGCTTCACACAACATTCGTTCCAAACAAATACAACACGTGTCGGCGAAAAACATACCACGATCTTACAACGAGAAACCCTACCCAAACATTATTCGTAAAAAATTATCGCAAAAATTGCTCGAAAATTACCACTGCAACGCAGCGGGCGCCTTCTCACTTGTTAGATATATATAGATACATGCAATGCATATCATGCGTATGTAATAAAACTGAGTTTTATCCAATGCAAGCTAGGAAGGGTATATATCCTTTATTGGCTTCAAGATCGTAACACCCCGCCTATTCATACCACTATATTGTTCATTTTGTCCGCAGGCTCACGATTTTGTTTTTTGTGGCCCTCATGTGAATACTTTCCTGCAGTGTTGCAAAAATCAGTCAACTCGGCCGATTAATCGGTGATTACAAGCTACAAGGCCCTGGAACTTGGAGATATTTACAAGGAAATCGGTCGATTAATCGGTGATTACAAGGTAATCGGCCGATTAATCGGTAAAAAACGCTACTCGGCCCCGGACCGCCTCAGTACCGATTCACGATTTTTGCAACATTGCTTTTCGGAGTACTACTTTCACATGAACATGATTAACTGAACAATTTCTAAGAACTCCACTAGCAGTAAACTACAAAACGCGTTGTGTCATTATAAAACTAATACTATCTTATAAACCTAGCATCCTTTTAGGCCTCGAACAATGTAAAATTTGTCTTTTCTAGATTTTACAGCTTCTCTATATTTTCGACACTATATAAATTAGGGTTGAGTTATCCGCACCCTCCCATAGGGATGGTTTGCAATGATTGGATGCATCATCCGGTTGTACGGTATGCAACACGGGTTGCACGGTTTGACCAAACCCCCTTGATGTGACACCATAGGGAGGGTTGAGTTAAGACAACCTTATAAATTAATGTGAGCATAAAGTCATTGTTGGGCTCAAATATTTTCGACACTATATGACAAAATATAATAAAGCCAATATATGCTACGTTTGTGAATGGTAATGCATGGTGTGTGTGACGAACCTACAATTGATGGCAAGCTAGGTTTGAATATTATATTGTTGAATCATGCCAGGAACACATTTGTTTTGTTCGATCACAAACATACGACAAATAAAGGTTTGTTTGTTTGTTTTTTTTTTTTTTTTTTTTTTTTTTTGAACGAAAATAAAGGTTTGTTCACCAACAAGAAACTGACTATTAAAAAAGAACTCTCTCTGCTAGAAGTAAGCATTAGTCAGCACCAAACAAGAGTAGCTAATTAATTGGCTTTGCATTCGTACGCAAGCCACGACCTTTATTGTTGTGCACGAGTACTCGTCTAGCCTAATAAATGGTTCATATACAAATGCATAAATGTTTTTAAATAATTATACAAAGTTAATTAGTTTTATAGATTACTGAAAACTAATTATGTATTAGAGATAAATAGTAGACCCGAAGCCCCCCAAGCCCGGTTTGTGGGCTACTATTTATCTCTAATATTATGAACATTTAAAAATACTTATGGATAAAATTTTTAATACAATTAAAAGCGTATCAGATTCATGATGTTCGTTGATGCTTTTTTTAACATCAAATTAGATGAAACGAGCTTCGCGAAATGGTCTCTCAGCAGATTAAAACCGGGACTATGAGCCAAACTGATCGATCCTCGAGGTAGCTCCCAGGACCATGGTAATGCCGTGAACAAGCCACTTGATTGACAATGACGGTCTCGCATACTTACGTATTACTAGTAAACAAAAGTCAAATCTGATACAATTTGGTTACACTCTTGAACAGGGAATTGAATAAGTCAAAACGACAAATTAGAGTTAACTGAAATAGTTGCCAATTAGTGATAAATGAAGCAAAAGAACAATATCGTGATCAACTTGTTCATTAGCTAATGCAATAACGTAGGCAAGTTGTAATTCGATGCTCACTTAAAGTTATTTGTTTTCTCCCAAGCAAAGAATTTTATAAATAAGCTAACAAAAAGCCGGATACACAAAGTTACATTATATTTAAACAAATCGAATCAAATATACCACAACAGTTTTATATTCTTATTTCCATAATTAATTCAAGTATCTGAGTAAACTTTAATCGTCACCTAAACTGGCATTTATTTGATAGGTATGATACCGAGCATTTACAATGGTGGACCTTTTATAGGTTTATAATATTTCAAATCATTAATTTATAAACTATAAACCTATTACCACTATGTATAAACCTTTTATAATTATATCAAATGTTCAATCATAACACATGCATTAAATTATAAAAAAGTCTAGGACTTTGGACCTTTTCATGGCACATAGATATAAATCACAAGCTCACTATGGTTGAAACAAAAGATAAACTTTTCATAGCTTTTAGACCTTTTTATAAACCTCTTATAATGGATGCCCTTATAGTTTGTTGAATATATAAGAGACATTTAATTTTAAACTCATTAGTAGTATGAAAATTTATAGTGGTTTTGGATCGGAAAAGGTTTTGTAAAGAAAGAATCGGTAAAGGCCTGTATTTCATTCGGCGATCTTACAAATTACAATCATGGGTATATTTTGTTTCAACCATACCAATTTCTCGCTATGTCATCATTCGGTTTGAATGTGTGTTCGAATATTTATGCTCCTGAGTTTATTTTGGAGAGACGAGAAAAGAAGAGGAAAGTAAATTATGCTAAATTTTACCCTCCTAATCTTCTTCCCAAATTAAGATAATTTTGAGAGAAGATGATTTTTGTGCATACTTTTATTAAATCTCTCTTCTTTTCTCTCCAACTTGAGAACACAAACAAAAAATGAATATTTTTTCCTCTAATCTTCTTTTCTTTCATTTTTAACCTCTTCATTTCTCTTCTTTCCATTTTATTTCTCGGGAACAGGGTGTAAGTGCATATGCAGTTGTAGGTTTGAATGACCCGGAGTTTCCTCCTCGGTTGTAAATTTATGATCGTTGTAGTTTTACAGTTGTTGAGACGAAGTTTTATTTCGTGTCAGGGTCATTGTAATATCTAGCAACGTGCTAGCATTTTTAATATTTATATAACATATTGCCTTTTAAAAAAAATTATTTGAAAGTACAAGTGTTTCTTATCATTTAACCATTTAATTATAGTATTCTAATATGTTATAACGTGCAT
The DNA here is from genome assembly GCA_014162995.1 of Artemisia annua. NCBI lineage: Eukaryota > Viridiplantae > Streptophyta > Magnoliopsida > Asterales > Asteraceae > Artemisia > Artemisia annua. Next base: position 74,684 of record LBNU01005408.1, on the reverse strand, counting down.
AAATAGTTGTGTTTTAATAATTTTCTTAATCTTCTTGAGAAACTTATATATGGTTGTAAAACATGGTCACAAGCAATCCATGTTAGAGAAAGTTGACCACAAAAGATATCCATGTGAGTTGTGACACTAGCTAATTAAGTTGATAGACGATGCCAGCCAACTCGCTCTCATCTTTGTGACCGCCAAATTAGTGGCAAAATTTATGCGAACGACTTTTACAAACTAGCTTGTGAATATTTATGAACCTGCCAGAATTGAATGCTAACTTCTTGTTTTTTCTATTTGTTGTCCTCCTTTTCTTTCTATCGTAATTCGTAAAGGTGAATAATATTATAGAACTACTGATATTTTAGATTTAAAATCTATTTGCAAAAGAAATATTTTAATTCATTTAAGTGAAAATCATGTTCATTAATTACACCTTAACCTTTGTCCAGTAGACATTGGTTAGCAAAATCATTTTTTTATAATTGTTGAGTCGAAAGCATCGGATACACACTAAAATGTGAAAAATAATAAAAAAGCTCAAAAAATGATATAAAATAACATATTTGCACAAGGTTTACATGAAAATATAACAAAAGTACACCTAATCATTAATGCGCTTAGGCTTATATGATTGAGCTTATAAGTTTATAGGAGTGTTTGTCGTCATTTTATGTATGCAAACTGTGTAACGGATAATGTATTGCATTGATTTGTTATTAGTATGTGTTAGGTTCATGAATTTATGGTATATGTAACGTTTTACAATGTATTTGATATTCCACTAGTAAACAGTAACATATACTAATAAATTTCGAACTTATTTGAATGATTGTTTTAATTAGTTAAGTGTGATACATTGTTTAGGGATGTGAACGCGAAGTACATGGTTATTGTTTGATGTTGTGTACTTGTGTTTGGGCTGTATAATCGAAGTTGACATCGGAGTTGAGCAATGGTGGTTGAGCAGTTGAGTAGTCGAGTGGTGGTGGTGGTGGTGGAATGATGAAGTGGTGGCGAGGTAGGTGGGTGAAGTTAGGTGGGGGTAATGTGTTGATTAAAAAAGTCGCTTAAAATATATAAAGTCGCACAATTATTTTATTATGTCGCTCAACAATTTGAAATAAAAAATGTTTAGAAAGTATTTTAAAAAGTATTTTTAAAATAATGCTTTTAAAAATAATTTTTTTTATGAAGTTTGAAATTTTTTATTTGATATGGACAAAATAGAAGGTTGCTCAAACCATAAAAAATTGCTGGACATATGTTGTTCAAATAGTACACCTAGTTAGCCCTGATACAACTATTATTATTATTATTATTATTATTATTATTATTATTATGGAAGGGCAGTATATTTCAAACCAAATCAAAAGATGCACAACAAAGGCATCCACTATTCAACCAAGTTGGTTAAGATAGGGACCCAAAAAAGAAATATTACAACCAAAACAAAAAGCTAATAGGCAAAGACAAGAAAAAAAACATAATAATAACTATGACAAACATAATTGGGCGCGACTTTTTTTTGATACATGTCGCCTTCATATTAATTCACAAGTCGTTCGGTCTATTCTAAAAAAACCACCAAANTCTCCTGTAACAATCAGTGTTTGTTTTATTATTATTATTATTCTTTTCCGAAGCAAAATATATGTTGCATCTCATTGTTGGAGTAAAGGAGTGTTCAGTTTCTTAGGCGAGGCTATGTTTGTGGCTGCATGTTATGCACAAATGGTTTGTATATTACATATAACGTATTTGTATATTACGTATGGCACCGCATAAAGAGGTGGGCTAACTTACGGACCAAAATAAGCCCAGTTAAAGGGCAACAGTTTTTAGTTACCGGGCTGAAACTTTATTACGGATGTGGTCCTTTCACTGAAATGTATTATATTATATAGAGAATAAAAATTCTGAGCTTCCCTTTTTCCACTCTTTAAAAAAAAAAAAAACTCCAAAAACACAAAAAGTTGCCTTTGGTTTCCTCTCAAATTTTGAACTCTGAGAAGTGAGCTTAATTTCTGAGTCAACGAAAGAGAGTGTTTGATTGATGTCGTCGACAAGTCTTGTAGAAGATGAAAATGATGACGACGTCTTTGTACTTGTAAATTCTTTACATCCTTCTACTTTTAATAATAATAATAATAATCATCAAGATGAGATTAAGAGTGTTACAATTTCAACAAGTGATGTCTACACTTGGAACATTTCTTCAATCCTCAAACACAACAACAACAGAATCATTAAACTTAAAGCTCATAGACACAGGTTATTCATTAATTTACATTTATTTATTTATTTATTTATTATTTTACAAGTTAACAAACAGTGTTGTAATGAAATGTAATTTGAGTGACAGGCTAATGCAACATTCTTCCTATTTTAATTCACTCCTTGCTGGTAACTTCAGGTTATTTATTTATTACTATTATTTCCTTTTCCTAATTATTATACTTTTATTGTTTTTCATATTGAATGTAATAAACAGGTTGCCCTGTTAAACCCATCCCAACTTGAACACAGACTTGTTTTTAATAAAGGGGTTAAGTGGGTCGACCGGAAACTTGTTTATACTCAACCCTATAAACCGTTTATTTCCGTGTCGGTCTCGGTTTATGTTTCGTGTCGTGTTAGGAATTGCCACCCCCAGTTTAAATATGGTGACATGTTATAGGAGATTTTCAAATGCTTACTCGTTTTGCTGATGTGTCTTGATGACATGGATAGTTAAAGACATTAACGGTTTAATTGAAGGTACTAAATATCCACGCCATCAAGCCACATCAACAAATGAGCCAGCATTTGATTATAACTAAAATAGTGTATACATAGGAGATGCTCTAAGTAATTATCTTGAGTTACATTTGTACCTGATTCTTTGTTGAAACAAATATTGAAGTGCGTAAATATTGATGATGAAAGTGTGTTTTATGACTCTGTAATGGATCAAGTCTGAAGGTTTACTGTTAGGTTTGTAAGACCAAATGATGTATATACTTTTGCCATTTATGGCTAAGAAACTATGGGTAGCTATTAGGACTGATGTAAATAATCTTACTTTTTCTATGTTGTATATTATCGTCAGCGATCCAGATGTTGAAGTGTTAGTTCAATGGGACCAGCAAACATTTTTGAGTCTCGTCGCTTCATTGTTTGGTGCTCCGCTGTGGTTAAGTAAGAAAGAGTTAAGTTAGAAAGTTAACCATGGTTGGGTTGAGAAGGTTTAAGTGATCATGTTGGTTAGGTTAAGAGTTAACCAATGTTGGGTTACAAAGGAATATTCCAAAGGGAATATGCTTTGCTTGGAGAGAAAGGGTTAAGGTTATGAAAGTAAGGGGTAGAATGTGTAAGTGTGTGTAAAGAAGGTTTGTGAGGGAAGTGTGTGTAATTTGAATGTAAAGTGGGTATTTGAGTAATGTGTGAAATTTGAATTGTAGTGTGTGTAGTTTGAATTTGTGAGTATGTGAGAATATGTGTAAGAATGTGTAAGAAGGTGTAAGTGTGTGTGAAGAGGGTATGTGAGGGGAGTGTGTGTAATTTGAAAGTGTGTGGGAGTATGTGAGAGGACAAAGGTACACTTTGTGTAAGGGTGTGTAAGTAATATTGTAAGAGTGTATGGGGAAGAGGTAATAGTGGTTTAGGTTTTGGGTTTGATGGTTTTGAGTTTAATGGTTTTGTGTTTGATGGTTTTGGGTTTGATGGTTTTGTAGGAAATGGTTTTATAGGAAGTGGTTTTGGTTTAAATGGTTATGGGTTGAGTGGAAATTTGTTGAAAAAGATAATTAAGAAAATATTAAGAATGAAATAAAGAGAAGATTAGTAAATAATCTAATTGTCATTAAGAAGAAAGAAATTTGACAATTAAGATTATAGGATGAGAAAAATCATAAGTTACTTATTTACTCAAGTAACAATACGTCGAGAATCCATAGTTTCATATCTCGTGACTTTCCACGACTCGACGTTCTCAACTAACACCTTGGTGCAAACAAGTCAAGTGCTTTGCCGATATGTAAAGCATAACCCAAGTGGGAAAGGATGCATTTACGCAAAGTGACCTTGGACTTAGTTTGACCAATAAGGGAGTAAACCCGTTACGTGATTAGAGAAGACGTAAGCACGGGATATGAGCATATGGATGCTTTCACGTGTTGTTACGTGAAATATATAAGCTCCCTAAGTTTAGAAAGGCCTTGGCTAGAGGCAAGTGTTAGAAAACTTGAGTTGGCGTTTTCCCAAAGTGGGTGCTTTAAAAATAGGATCTCTATAATCTCAAAACTCGTTTCGAGTGTTCTAAATTAAGCACATAACATATTCATACCTGAATTGAAAGATCCACATTTGTCGGGTAAGGGGAAGGCCGACTTTGAAAATTCGCCAAATTCCATACAGTCCCCTGGCGCGTCCCCGGCGCGTCAGCGCGCCGGCAGCGCGCCAGCAGCAGACATGGAATTTTGCGAATTAGGCTCCCGTTTGATGTTTTAAGTGTTTCGAAGGTTTATTTGTCATTAGCAAAACATTAGGAGATCTTGATCATGTTGCCTCAACAAAACTTTCATCTTTGTTCAATGTTAGGTAATTTGAGGTATTTTTGCTACCGGTAACCGGTTGTAGCCGGTCACCTTTGTTTGACCGTAGTTGACTTTGTACTAACGTTATAAAAATCATTATTTTATTCTATCCTTATACTAATAAACACCCCACTGATGATTTTTTCTTCTTATCTCATTGTTTTCTTCCTTTATGTAAAGCCATCATCATTATCCCAACAACCTCTTTATACCACCATCATTCCAAAAACCTTCAAATAAGCATCTCTAATAAGATACAAACAAGAACCCAAAACTTAAATTTATGCATACATATAATCAACCCAAACCCGAATTTAATAAGAACATAAACCACCAAGATCTCAAACAATATAAAACCACCATCACCATCAGTCCATAACCATCAATAGAAGAAAACCCACATCAGATTTCTTGGTGAACACAAAAAAAGTAAACGACAAACATACAAAATCCAAACTGGATCGTAAAAAGTAATCAATAATTAATATGTTGGATTTGGTTGGATCTATTGGCGCAAAAAATTTCTGTTGACTTTGGTTGCTGACCGACGAGTCATGGTCGAAGGGTATAGTGGTTCAACCTTTTGTGTTTGATTTTTATTGGTGGTAGCAGTGTGTAGAATTATTGGCCGTTCTTTTTGTGTTTTGCGTTTGATTTTGAATGAAATTATTGGTGTTTGAATGCTAGTGGTGAGTGGGTATGATTTATGATAATGCTATTTCGACGCCTAAGCTTACTTGATCTGTTAAAAAATGGAGCAGATACATTGAGAATCAAATCAACGTTTTTCAATTATAAAAGATTAAGATCAGCCCAGCATAAAACTGAAGTTGAAGCACAAAATGTTGCATAGATAAGAAGACATGATTTTGATTTCGGATTAGTTATAATTATTGGAAGAATTAATTAAGTGTGTTTTGGTTTATGATTAAAGAGTGGAAGAAAGAGTAAAAGAGATATATTATCCTTTAAGTGACGTCACATGTGGGCCCCATTATCACAGCCGGTTATATTACCTAACATTGAAGGTTTCATAAAGTTTGGTTACCTAACTTGGTATTTTCGAGAGTAAAATACCTAACATTGAAAATTTTGAAAAGTTCGTTACCTATATGTAGAATTAACGCTATTATTTTATACACTTTGGGGATGTGGTCCTTTGTGAAATGTATTATATAGAGAATAAAAATTCTGAGCTTCCCTTTTTCCACTCTTTAAAAAAAAAAAAAACTCCAAAAACACAAAAAGTTGCCTTTGGTTTCCTCTCAAATTTTGAACTCTGAGAAGTGAGCTTAATTTCTGAGTCAACGAAAGAGAGTGTTTGATTGATGTCGTCGACAAGTCTTGTAGAAGATGAAAATGATGACGACGTCTTTGTACTTGTAAATTCTTTACATCCTTCTACTTTTAATAATAATAATAATAATCATCAAGATGAGATTAAGAGTGTTACAATTTCAACAAGTGATGTCTACACTTGGAACATTTCTTCAATCCTCAAACACAACAACAACAGAATCATTAAACTTAAAGCTCATAGACACAGGTTATTCATTAATTTATATTTATTTATTTATTATTTTACAAGTTAACAAACAGTGTTGTAATGAAATGTAATTTGAGTGACAGGCTAATGCAACATTCTTCCTATTTTAATTCACTCCTTGCTGGTAACTTCAGGTTTATTATTTATTACTATTATTTCCTTTTCCTAATTATTATACTTTTATTAGTTATTATGCTTGTATTTGGTGGCTCAAATTTACTACTACTATTTAAGTAATCGCGTTAGCCTTGTCAATTGTAACATGTTTATTATACCTAACCTCAACACCATCCTTTTAAGCCGTCGTTATCTAAATGGGTCAGCGTTTATATGTGGCTTATCACCTTATTTGTTTTTCGGTTTATATTGTTCCGGCTTATTTTGAGACTTGTGGGCTTATATAAGTTTATCATTGTATGATAAACTTATATAAGCTCATTAGTCTCAAAATAAATAAGCTCATAAGCCCACATATAAGCTTTAACAAACACCCCCTTAAACGTGTTATAATGTAAACAGGTTTTAATTTAATCAGTTATAATTTTGTTTTTCATATTGAATGTAATGAACAGGTTGCCCTGTTAAACCCATCCCAACTTGAACACAGACTTGTTTTTAATAAAGGGGTTAAGTGGGTCGACCGGAAACTTGTTTATACTCAACCCTAAAAACCGTTTATTTCCGTGTCGGTCTCGGTTTATGTTTCGTGTCGTGTTAGGAATTGCCACCCCCAGTCAAAATGTTGAATTTCGTCTTAAATATGGTGACATGTTATAGGAGATTTTCAAATGCTTACTCGTTTTGCTGATGTGTCTTGATGACATGGATAGTTAAAGACATTAACGGTTTAATTGAAGGTACTAAATATCCACGCCATCAAGCCACATCAACAAATGAGCCAGCATTTGATTATAACTAAAATAGTGTATACATAGGAGATGCTCTAAGTAATTATTTTGAGTTACATTTGTACCTGATTCCTTGTTGAAACAAATATTGAAGTGCGTAAATATTGATGATGAAAGTGTGTTTTATGACTCTGTAATGGATCAAGTCTGAAGGTTTACTGTTAGGTTTGTAAGACCAAATGATGTATATACTTTTGCCATTTATGGCTAAGAAACTATGGGTAGCTATTAGGACTGATGTAAATAATCTTACTTTTTCTATGTTGTATATTATCGTCAGCGATCCAGATGTTGAAGTGTTAGTTCAATGGGACCAGCAAACATTTTTGAGTCTCGTCGCTTCATTGTTTGGTGCTCCGCTAGATGTTACCTCGGAGAATTTTCTTTCTTTATTCAAGGTATAAATGCTTACTTGCTATTCTTTTTACCTCATTGCCAAACTGAAGCTGATATCACTTCCCATTTCGACCTTAATTCTTGGAAGTCCAACTCTCAGTCATCAGCGTCGCTTGACATATTTGATATTGAAAGATATGTGTTTCTGTTATTTTGTGTTTGTACCTTTTCTATGATCTTATGGGTGCCTTTGGTTATGTTTCACCTATGATATTTTACTATGCACCTGTCATTAGTTGTTATCCAAAGTTAAAATAATTTGTGGATACTTAGCTCTGTTTGCATATTTTGCGCCATGGAAGTTGGTCTATTTTTATGGGGATCTCGTTTAGTCAAATTTTACTACCTTGTGCTTGTTAAAGATAATCATGGGTATTAAGCTATATTTTATCATTGTCTTCTTATCTATTTTAATCCTGTAGTTCTTTATTCCTTCACAGTTCATGTCTAAGAGCACTTTCTTAGGCTTGAACATTTTTTTTTGGTCAAATTGCATATGCTTATGATCACATTTTAAGAAGTGAAGGCCTAATAGCGTATCTTTAAAGCACTGTATCATGGTTGGTAACTTACATATGTTACCTACTGGACTGCTACTTTAGTCACAGCTCCATAATGTATGCTATTACACATTGCAAACAACCTTGAAGTCGCCATGCCAACCTCCTGAAAAGGGAGGGCTTTACCAGATTTGAGTTTGTGTGGCGGTGGGTTCAAACCTCGTGGATTATAGTCGGCCAAAAGGTCAAAAAAAAAAAAAAAAAAAAAAAAAAAAAAAAGCTACTATTACAAGCTTCAAATAATATTTGAGTTTAGTAAATAGTTAGGATAGTAGTTTCTTTCATTTGTGTTGTGACCTGTGATTGTGATTTTGAACGATCAAGTAAGTACATCACTGAACTCCTTACTTTTAGCTTTTGTCACATGTGATATGCTATTATTTTCGTGAAAAGTACTTTATGCATACAAATTCATCTTGCAGGTATTTATCTTTTGAATGTCAAAATTGTCCAACTTTGAATATGGAGTTCCCTTTCTTTTTATTCTTTGTGCAAATAAATGGCAGTCTGTTTGCGATTATATTTCTTTGGATACTCCAAAGTTCGTGAAGTGGGTATTGTAACGGTTTTTGTATGACATGACAATGTTTTTTGTTTCACAGGGTGCACTTTATTTTGGTATGGAGATGGTTCTCTTAAAATGTAGGACGTGGCTGACTGACGCAGTATCCGCAAGCAGAACTCCCTTGGTACAACTCAATGATCTTTTCAGTATATGGGAATTTGGGTCTGAAATTGGTGAGTTTGCCATTGCTATTATGACCCAGGGTATATCTATTCCCTGCCCAATCTTTCTATTGACTGCTTTGGGGGTGCACTTTATAGGAAGGTGGCATATTCCCCAATTATTGACCACAATTTTTTATTTGAAATAGTCCAAAAGTCGATGAGAATTCAGATATTGCATATTTTATGCAAAATATGAAAAAAGAGGATGCATATGTATAGGTCACCATATATTGGAAAAGTCGCACTAAGGCCACTCAGTTTTTTCCGCAACAATTTCAGGCCACTCGAGTGAAATTTTCTTTTTTACTTATGTCAATTTTGGCAACAAAAAAATGATTAAGATACCTTGTCAAGTATCGTTTCAATGGTTAACACGGTAGTCTCTTCACAAAAGGTATAAGCTAGAGGTATTTTATCATTTTCAAAGTTTTTGGCTGGAATTGGCAAAAATGAAACCAAATTAATACTTGGGTAGTTGGGTGGAATGTTGTTCTATTGCTTGGCGACTTGGCGTTATTGTAACATTTTGAATACTTTGGTGGCCTATGTATGCATTATCCCAAAACAAACTTAAAGTTTGTGATTTTAGAAGAGGAAAAACATGACGCCCCATGAAATGACTTCTTTTGCTGTTTGGAATGTGTGCTTACTAATTACCATGAATATTTGATGCTGAAATCATGAACAAATGTATTAGTTTTGGTGTGTATACCAATATCACATATTACCTATAGCAACTCAACCTGTATAATTAAGTTCTAAAATCTTCAGACCCAGTATCCGCATCTGTATCGTTGCAACATTGCGTTGCAAGTTTCTGATATCCATAGAAATGATTGATTTGCACGATTTTGTAGGTCGTATGCCTGATAAGCTGAAATGTTATGCATTGCAGTGAACTATCTACGTGAACTATGTACAAGTTATCTTGCAAAGAACTTTGTAAGTATATTTACGTGATTCTCCTAAACATTTTACAGGAGAATTTGTTGTTACTTGTTAAATGGTATTATTTGATAATTGGTTGAGTTCATAGAGGAGAAAGCCCTTTTTAAACTGTGTTATAAACGGGATACATGGAACAAATATCTTAAAGATGCTGATGTTCTTCCCTTTTCTGGATTGATGTATGATCATAATTCAACATTGCTATATATGAATGTCAAAAAGTTTCACATGAAATTCCAGGAATCCTATCTGTGTATATATATGTACAGTGATTAATCTTTGACCTCCTTAGACAAGTGAACTGATAGTGGTCACGACACTAGCAAAGATGATAGTCTACAACACTGTGATTTTTATTTATAAATGGTAGTTGTGAACTAGAAACTTTTTCTAACCAATTTGGCTTTGAATGGCGTATTTACACTTCCAAGTCTGTGTGATAAATGGGATGACATATTTGGTCAATCATGTTGAACCACTTAGATTTATCAATAAAATAAGGTTTCTCTCTGCAGATTTGGGCCATATCCTGCAACTCTTTTGTTAATGCTCCACATGATTTGTTGCTTTCCACGATAAAGCGTCCGGAGCTGACTGTTGACAGGTTGCTTTTAGCTTGATATAGACTAACTGTTTCAAAGTTTAAACAACACTAACCTTGTAGGTATTCTCAGCGAAAAACAGCTTTGTGATGCTCTTCTGGCTTGGGTTACTGCAAACAAAGAACAATGTACTGAAGATGTTTGTGTCAACCTTTTAAAGGAGGTACGTAATAATTTTTTAACACTTAGCGACATTAGAAAACATCAAATATATGCCACTATCATCAGCATTTATTTGGTGGATAACTGTTTTAGTCTTGGTGTTACTCAGTTATTGTAAACTATTATACGGAGTATTTCAAACAAGAAAACTCATTGAAATGTTCTGCAAGTTCATCTGAGATAAATCCTGATTCCCAACTTACTATCTCAACGTATTTGTCTCCGTTCCCTCGTGCATTTTAAGCTTGCTATATCCTCACTCTATTTGTTATGGCCTTAGATTTGGTTTACTTGGAGGTTTGCATGAACAATTTGCATTTCATATCATGTAATCTTGTAAATATTGGAACATAAATAGATGATCCCAAAGTTCTAATGTGAGACAAAGAAATGAAATGTTTACATGCAATAAATACTCATGTCATTGTGGGATATTATATGTGTTTTTTAATGCACCTACTTTTTTGTGCGCCTACAGATACGTATGAGCCTTCTGCCACTGTGGTTTACAGCTGGTATGTTAGAGAATTCTACAAGTTGTTTACATATTTTCTTTTTGGTAAACACTATACATGCCTTTTCATTCATAAATCTATTTGCAAGATTGATCGAATTTGATGGGCTTTGTAGGAAAAAACACCCGTGGGTCCTTCTTATCCACATGCTGTAGTGATACCTTCTATGGGGCCAATTTTCTCTTGAAGCAACCTTCAGCGTGCTGTATGGATGCACTTGCAGATGGTGACTTGCTAAATCTAAGAATTCGTTTGTCGGAGTTCACTCAGGTGTGTTATGCAATTGCTGCTCCCTCTGAGTAATTACTCTGCTTTTTGTGTTTGGACTTTGGATTATCTTTGTGCACATCTTTGAGTCCGGTCTCCCTAAAGCCATTAAAAGCTGGTACAAGCGTTCCCCTTTAAGTTAGAAATGTTTTAAACTGAAGGTGGACAAAAAGTTGGAACTGGAAATGATTATATTTAATAAAACATTATAGGTGTATAGTGGGCCCTAAGGTGTTGTAAATTTGCATGAACCAACCATTACAATGATTAATTGGATATCTGTGGATATTACAAGAGAAGTGGATTGTGCTAGCTTACTTATCCTTTTAATGCAGTTTCATCTCTCTATCATCGTAAGCTCTTTATTAAGAAAATGTTATAGACAGTTATGGGAGTCATGAACACAACATCACTTTTAAATTTCTGCCTTTTCAAATGTAAGAAACCTATTTGCTCTTTTTATACCATATTTTGGGTCTTTGTTGCCTCCTTAAAGTTAAAAATGTTTTTTTTGGTGGAAAGTGGAATCATCATCGACCATTTGTTTCTATGTTGGATCACGTGAGAGATGCAAAAATATATATGTTTATCCATAATGTCAAAAAATTTGTGCATATGATAAAAAAGCGTATGGAAAATTTGAACATTCACCAACCGCTATCTAATGATGTGCAAAGTCATGGAAAATTACTCAACCAAACACCCCACACCCAACCTGGCGATCTTTCAAATGCCAAAAAGAACAAGTCGCTAGAAAGGCTTAAGTTGCATCAATGTTTTTATATTACCAGAGGCTGAAAAGCTCAAACTGGAGGTGTTCAACATTTTTTATAAATTGAAAATTTGGATTGCCAGCTAATTTCACTTGGGTCATTCATTAGTTGGGTAGATTACAGACACACTCAAGATTTTACTCCATCTGTTTTAATTCATATGTAACAGTTAACTTACTAAATATGGTATTGGCAGGGTATTTATATGATGTGATATGAGAATAACTTCTGCATCGATAAATAAATAAATAATTTGGGGTCTCGCATTTTGGAATTTTGCAGCAACCACTAAATTTGTTACACATTCTCTTCCCTAAGAACCAGTCTCTCTATGGAAATGAGATTGAATGTTGATTTTAGTGTTAACACTGATGGCTGCTAACTATTTACTCCTTCAAAATTTCTTCAACCGTCGTCATCATTTTTAATATTGATGTTTGTCCTGTTTGCAGCGAGTGGATCTCTCAAGTTGTCTACAGATAAAGCCAGCCATTCTTCTCTTGTCCATGCTTCCGTTGTCTGATATCTTCGAACCTGTGCTGAGAAAAAGAGTGGAGAAACTACTTATGAATCATGAGCCTCGTAATAGAAATGCTTTTAGAATATCATGGGAAATATGCCCAAAGTTGACCTTTGAAGCAGTTCATGAGATAGACACCTCCAATTGTCCCATGCTACATCTTGAGATCGCAATTGAGTGCTTCAGCAAGTCCTTTCCATCCTTGAAAACATTAAAGGCGACTAATCATCTAGAGTTCAGGACAACAAAACTCTTTCAGCTAGTGAAGAGATGTCCTTTACTTTGTGATGTTGACTTAACTGTGGATGTCAGTCCAGTAATACCAACACGAGTCTCAGTTTTATCCTCATTTGGGTCTTCTGGTTCTGGTGGTTCTTCTTTGGCTGCTTCGTGGTCTTATATCTCTGGACCATTCCCATCCAATATTACAAAGCTCACACTCGAGGGACGAAATGATGTCACTGGTATAACCCTACCTATTTCTCCACTAAAAGAATGTCATGCTCAATAGCTTGTATTATTTGTTCTGCTAAAAAGACTGGCATGGTAATATATTTCATGCTTGCTAAACAAAATCTAAACAAGAACAAATGAATATTGGAAATTTTAATAACATAATGATACTGGTTGTATTAAGCTATTAGCCGTACATCTACTTATATACGGGAGAAAATAGAATATAACCAAACTCCAATATTTCTCAGTCTGTTAGTTTAACATTTTGGGTCTCTGCTATATTAAATTTAAGACATATGTGTTTACTTTTCATCATTACTTTTGTTCCAGATTTAAACTGCATTTAAATTGTTGTCGTTGGTTAAAGGTCTTTGGGCCAAATGCGCTTACTTGTCCACATAACTTTTGTTACAGATTTTGACCTCCGGAGTATATCTGATATATGTGTTTCGTTGACTTACCTAAGTATTAAAGGGTGTGCTTCAGTGAGTGATGCTGCCATATCTTCTCTGATATGCAAATGTTTGAAGTTAACTTCCATTGTGGCTTGTGACACTTTGTTTGGACAACAATCAATTATCGCACTTTGCTCTCCCAATGCTTCTTGTGATGATGTTGTTGAAGATACGGGGAAGAGGTCTAACCTTCAAATGCTGCATATTGGAGGCTGCAAAGGTGTGCTATTTATATTCCATGTCATTTATTAGATAACTTCTTTAATTGTAATTTTCTCGATGTACATTCATTCTAGTAAAAAATTGTGTCATAAATAGTATTGTATCTTAGCTATCAATAATATTTTCTAGACAACATTATCTCCCTTTCAAGCTATATTTGGTGCTTCATATCAGATGTTTGGGTGTCTATCTAAGCAGGCATCAACGTGAACTCGTTTTCCAAGCTTATGTGCCAAGCCTACTTGTTGAAGAGTCTTTGTTTAAGAGAATCTGAAGGTGTTGATGATGGCCTTTTTAGTTTTGTTGGCTCTTCACTGGAGGTGCTTGATGTTTCCAATACCAAGGTATGTAAACAGTGCTACTGATAACCACCTTTTTTTTAGTTGGCAAATTTATGTGGATTTGATGAATTTATGGTTTCAATTCAAACGTTACATGAGCTAAACTCACCGCCTGCAAAATTCACTGTAGGCTGGAAGCACTAATCTTTTCCCTGCATTTTATTTTTCTTGTAAGAGATGTCTGAACAAATAAAAAAGGGTAAATTACAACGTTAGTCCCTGAACTCAAAGGCGTTTGCGTGTTTAGTCCTATTTACCGGGTATTGTGCATCTACAATTCCCAGTATCAAGAATCTGCTTGGGTGGTCTTCCAAGACCCTAACGCTCGTTAAAATCTCGTTTACTGCAAGGGTATTTTCGTCTTTTTAGATTTTCATGTCCAAATAATCTTTTTACATCCCTTTTTACCCCTAGCACATCCAAACATCCCCCATCTCTAACCTCTCCACCCTTCTTCAACATCCAAACCCCCACACCACCACCCATACCACAACCACCGCCATCACCCCATTTGCTATCTATTATTTGATTCTTATAATGTTTTTCCTTGTAAACTACTTTTGTTTCCAATGAATAATTGTATGATACCAACATGATTCTTTCATTTAGTTTACTGGTGTACATCTTGTAAACTACTTTTGTTTCCAGTGAATAGTTGTATGATACCAAATATAATTAAATAGTAACAATTTGCTGTGATATGAATAGTTTCTTTTTTGTTTTTTCTGTTTGTATTTTCCTATGCTTTTAATATAGAAATATCTATTTGCTAATAATAAGCAGATGCGTGCCTGTCATTAGTGGTCTAGAGCGTATATGCTAATACACTAACTATTTGAGAGACTCGGTCCCGTTCCACATTCGACCATTGCTTATTGTTTATATTTTTCAGGTTTAGCAGAATGGCCAAATGACCCTTTAAGTTTAGGTTTTCAAACAAGACCGTATAACCCATTGATTTTATAAATTCTGCATCTTATTAGTAGAACTTTTGTTATCTGGTATAATTTTATAAATATTAACATCTTACAAACTGAATGTCACATTAACGTGTGGGAATATAAGAAATTTCATAGCGTATGCTTTAGTGTCCGGCTCACTCCGGCCGCAAAGCGCGGGCAAAGAATCCTCCTTTTAACACAATCTGAGCTGGTTTACATGGGATGAGTCATAATGTGGTGTTAATGTTCTTTATCTGCTAGTTTATTGTAAAACGTTCTTTTCAGTTATTTTATTGACATACCGTCTTTGGTACTGTTTCTTTCTTCACATGCATTTGTATTTCAGATGCAGCAAATGCATGTGAAAGTTTTCGCTTCTTAGAGTTGAATAGATTAAGTGGTTGTTTTGAAAGCTCTTTATCCATCCAAGTATTGTGAGTCATTATTAAAGTCCCAAACACCAAGGCTTTTATCATTTTAAAGTTAAGAATAAAACTCACAAATTTCAGGTTTCTGCTGGTGCCGTGGCTCATGTAATTAGCAGAAATACTGGTTTGAAGTGTTTAAAAGCTAGGGGATGTCACAATTTGCTTCAGCAACAAAGTAGAAATGGAGGGGGAAATTTTCAAAGCAAAAACCTTTACTCAGCGCTTGGGAAGTGTTGCAGATTGGATGAAGTTAGTGTTGGGTGGGGATTCTCCTATTTGAATCTCGAGGCTCTCAAGGCATCCGTTTCATTGCTGAAAACAATAGAAGTGGGCCTAGGTGGATCGTTAGGCCAGGATGGGCTTAAATTTCTACCTGTAGTTTGTCCGTCACTGGAGTCAGTGGCTCTGTATTTTCAGGTAAGCAACATTTGAGATTGTTACCTGTTGAAACTGTGGTTATGTTAACATACATACAACTTTCTTTCCTAGTAAACTTACGCATTCAACTAGGATTCTCCATCCCAAAATATGTATTCCTTTATAACCATCACTACCCTCAAGTTTTATCCTATAGCAAAAAAATGACATAAATTTAGGCTTTGCATCATATGGAGATCCATTGCTGCAACATCACGAAGCTTCTATTATATAAGCTCCTGTGAATATCTAGTTAACATAAGCCCCGATTCAGGCAAGTTAGTGTCGTTTTATTTATTGTTTCTTCGCTCAATTGCGGCAGGTGATTTCTGATCAGTTGATAATGAATTTGCTGGATTCCCTAAGAAACCTCAAATCATTTGCGATGTGTCATTGTCTTGGTGAGATATCTTCATCAAGTTTTAGCGTCAGCATGCCAAATCTGAGAAAGCTGAGACTTGAAAGGGTAGCACCATGGTTGAACAATGATGATTTGATTAACCTGAGTCAAAATTGTTCAAACTTGATTGAACTGTCATTGTTGGGATGCAGACATCTAAATTCAGGTTTGTAGTGATCATCTGATTATAAATGCCTGATAGAAACATGTAGACCTGAATATTACATTTAACTAAGCAAACACGTTTGTTGGAAATATGGGTAAAGTTGATATGTGAACAATCCCAACGTATAATAGACTCGAAATAGTGGTGAAGGACGTAGTCGTTGTAAGCAGTTGAAAGATATAAAAACCAAATCATTTATATGATTAAGGGCCAAGATTCTACATATCTCATAGTCTCATACTTTCCCATATGTTTGTCATTTTATCTCAGTTTTTTCTTGAGACTACATATTAATGCATTATGTCCAGGTTTGGTATGGGGATATCCACACTTTGTATGAGCATGGTTATTATCTTGAATCAGATTTTTCGGTGCAATAACCATGCCTTCATAAGCAAGTTATAAGAGTAGTGGTGCCAAGTAGTATCCATGATCTAAATTTTCTGTGCATGTGGTGCAATGGCTTAGACTTTGTTTCTGTGCAAGTAGTATCATCTGTTGTCTATAATAGTGTAAGCTATATTCAAGCATACGATGAGTCTGTGATGTAATTTTGTTATTTCTTTAGAATCACAAAAGATCATTTCCAGTGGCTGGCCAGGCTTGATCTCTATCCATCTAGAGGTTTGGATCTAACACTTGATCTGTATTACTCAAGAAAAAAAATGTCAATGGTGTATTTGAAATGGCTCAAGACTCTAGTACTAGACACGTACCTGATTTTAATCTCTGCTTATATAGGAATGTGGAGAAGTGACTAGCAATGGTGTTATGTCTCTTTTTGATTGCTATGCCCTTGAAGATATCTTGTTGCGCCACAATGTGAGCCTCCTTTAATCACTTTAAATGTTCTCCTTTGCTCTTCTCTCTCTTCTAGAAGAGAATAATTATATAGATGAACTACCACGATGTAACAGTAATAATATGTAATTGTAACCAAGAATTTAGTTAATGATAATGTTACCATGTTCCATGCAACCCAGGATAAACACAAGTTCTCAAATTAGCATCTGAGAATGTTACCATGTTCCATGGTGTCAAAAGTATCCAATGAAACTACTACTTATTTAAGACTACTTCAGTTAGCTACATCAGTCATGTCCTCGGAATGAGTAGAGAATCTCTTCGTTTATAATATATTTTCATTTATCATGTAACTTGCGTCAATATTCGTATATCCTAATTTGTGTGCCAGGTAGGCTAATTTATGAGTTATATCATATGTTCTAGTGCATTGTTAGACAATTTAGAGTAGTTTTTACGGGACTACTAAAGACTGTACAAAAGTATGTGACTGGAAATGGAATTTGTGCTAACTGTTAAGAATTCGATCTTTGCTTCCAATATACTAAAATTTTAAATTATATTAGTATTTGACATATATTTCTGCATGTACTATTACAATGCCAAATGTTGATATTTGCCACCTCAACTTCTATTTAGTCTACCGAAAGAATCTTGTTCATCTGTATGGCTGGTAAATAGGCGATGCTGTAACGAAAGAATCTTTTTCATCTGTATAGAAACACTTCAGTTCAATTCACAAGCTTTTACTTCTACACATTGTTGTTAACTTTATGCTTTAATTGCAGGGTTCTGGTATTCAGAAAGGTTTTATAGGTGATGCTGTAGTGAAGGTATAAACATGTATTATTTCATAAAAATGAGCATTTTTATTTAATTAGTATGAAATTCTTACTGGTCAATTATGATAAATGCAGCTGCCAATGCTTCGAAAAATGTCCCTTGATATATGTGATGCAAAGCACAAAGACTTTGACATTCCCGAGGTAAGTCATCGTACACTCCAAGCTAGTTATTTAAACAAATCATTCTTAAGTGTTTGTTAAGTTGTAATACAAAGTTGCTGGTATTGCATGATTCTTACATTCATGAAAATATTAGTTATGCGGATTCGTGATGGATTAGCATCTAGTAGTGCCTCCATTGCAAAACAAAATGCCACACTTTAATATCACTAATATACCCTCAGATAATCCTGTAAAGTATCATGACAAAGTTGTACTCTCTCCGTCCAAGGAAATTAACAACTATTTCCCTTTTGGAATGTCTAAAGAATATCGTGCCTTTCTTTTTGGAGTTCTATTATGAAAATGGCCTCTTCACTTATTATGGCTGCTAAAAGTAATTTCAGTGTATTAAATTATGGGCGGGAATATATTATGTAAAGTTATTTCACAAGCACTCGAATAACATAAATTATGTTCCCAGCCTAGATAGCTTCATGAGCTAAGAGAATTATGTGTAACGTCTGGTAGTATCTGCCAAATGCATGTGCATTTGAAATTTGAATTTGATATAAATATGTTGATTTTTGATAATTGTGCTACAGTTCGATGATAGACACTTCTTAAGCCATGTGAAGATAGCAAGATGTAAATTACAGAGATGCTCGTTTGACTTGCAACATGTTCGAGCTCCCAGGTTGCCGGTACACATGGAAACCCTGGTTCTTGCTTGGGATAGCAAACGGTTGACCCGAACCTTAGTCAAAGAAAGAGTGTAGCACTTCAGACAAAGAGCAAGTTTATCCACGCCTATCTGGAATCATTAGTTCATATTGCAATATAGTAATCTTTTCTGCTACTATATTAAATTCTGAAAATACGATAGGTATATGATGGTTATGGTCTCATACTGTATGTAGATGACTAGGTTTATAATATTTCCGTTTATGCCATCCAAAGATGATGTTAGAACAAGAAAAAACTAGTGTGACATATGTCCGAGTCCCAAGCACTGTTATTTCTCATTGTGAAGAGGAAATCTGTTCTTAATCAGTAACAATTCTTATCATCCTTCATTCCAAACATTTCATATTAGTCAGTTTGAAACATGTGTATATTTCAATAGGAAAGTAACCAACAATCAAACCACCTTGTTTCCTTTTTACAAGTTTTTCGATCCCTCTCCTTTTCTAAGATTGTCTAGATGCAATGATAGAGAGTGCGATGGAGGGTAGTAAAAAACCTCCAACCACACAGGTAACGTGTTTTTACTTGCAATTGAAACTTACTAAATGGTGGAGACTCACATTGTGGTTACCAAATTTCCTTGTCCAGAAAATGCATTTGTAGCGGCACCTCAATGAGCATTTTTGTTTGTTTATATCATCATTTTTGAAAAACATTCTGTGTTACTATTCACTAATTCGAAACTTTCTATCCCCCAACCACATTTACATAATGAAGTAGATACACACGATACAAGTGATCGAAAAATACCTACAAACATGATTCCTCTAGTACCTAAAATAGTTCAAATTCCGGGTGCCCTCCAGCAGCAGGACCATTGTAGTCCACACATTTGGTTGCTTTCTCCATTGACGCAGATTTAGCCATTCCAATATCGGATTCCCCAGGCAACTCTGGTGGAATTGTGCATCGTATTAGAGCCCAATTTATACCACTAAAGAACGGGTGCTGTTTAATCTCAGCAGCCCCTTTCTGTGACCCTAATCGGTTTTCAGGCTCCTTTACTAATAACCCATTGATAAGATCCCGTGCTTGGAAACTAACAAGTGGAGTGTCTGGAAAGTTGAGGCTTTGTAGAACCACGTTGGCCAATGTTTCATCGTTGCCTGTACCTTTAAAGGGTGACCTCCCATACAAAAGCTCGTATAAGAAAATTCCAAAAGTCCACCAATCAACAGCACTTCCATGCCCATCTCCTTTGATGATTTCGGGAGCAAGATACTCGTGGGTTCCAACAAATGAGTTGGACCGGGCTTCTGTTGGTTCAGCCACAAGCTGTGGCAATGACACGTGATGTGTCATAGGGCCTGGTTTTGTTTTTTTGCCTTTGCATGTTGGTAAAATTCTAGGGCTGAAACATGACATTTGACATGTAGGCTTAATGCAAAAAGGGTCTATACAGTTAGAACCAGCACATGGGCCTGACATCCTCGGAGGCTCCATTGCACCTGATGAAAGTGACTGTAGGATAGTCGGGTTTGAAGAGCAACGAAGAGAAAGATCAAAGTCTGTGAGCTTGATGTGACCATCTTGTTGAACTAGAATGTTCTCCGGTTTCAGGTCTCGGTACACAATACCAAGCATATGCAAATATTCTAGGGAAATAAGGACTTCAGCCACATAGAATCTGCAAATATGTCAATTCCCAAGTTAGTGCATAAGCAACAAGAGCAATTATAAATGAAGCAATTTAAACTTTCTTTTCGTTATAGCCTAATTTCTCAGAATGCGTACTATGACAGATACATATTTTTCATTTGCCACGGTAAATGCTAGCTAGCAATTGATTTGGCATGATTATCAAACCAACTGGCAACAATAGGTTCATGGATGCAAATTCTCACCAAATAAATTTCATGATAGGAAATAATTCTGGTTCCTATAAATTCCCTAACTATTTTGCAACGATACATTTTAAGTAAGCACTTAATTGATATAAATTATGATGCACTGCTCATCATTTATAGAGCAGTTCGCATAACATCCACAGCAACAGCGTACAAAATATCCTACACATTCCATGTTTAAAAAGTATTAAATTGCATAAATATACGGTAGTAACAAATGCATGAGTTTCAGCAGCGTACCTTGCTGCTTGTTCATGATAATATCTGCCAGGTTGCTTCTGTCGAAGGACATGTAGATCCCCACCAGGGCAGTAATCCATAACAAGACACGATAAGTTGTCAGATACAAAATGAGCATAAAGCGTTGGGAGAAAAGGATGATCCAGAATTCTTAAAATTTCTCGTTCCGTATGTGCCCTTGGCATCTTTTTCCTTCTCTCCAAGAACTCATTGTCCATCACCTTTATGGCATACCGAAGATTAGTACCCACTAATTCAGCTAGATACACTGTACCAATGTCTCCACATCCCAGCTTCTTCAAAAGATTAAAATGTCTTAATCCCAGAAATCCGTTATTCCGTTTCATCATATCATGGATTGCCGTCCGCCTAGAGTCCATTGACATATGGGGTCTATTGCCAATGCTACACCTGCTACTCTCTTCACTAATGCTAGTGCTACTACTATATTCACATATGCTGCTGCTATTTGAACTTTGGGTGAAGTCCGATTTATCACCGTATTTAAAATTTGTATTATTGTATATAACAGAGCCATTTGAACCACAGCCTCTTTGGGAAAAGCCATGTTTTACCTCGGTACTGATACTATTACACGGAGGTAGATTTGGTTCTTTTAAAGCACAGTGACATCTTTCACATACCAACTGACATGTGTCCGGAACAAAAGTAACATTCTCAATAACAGATGTAGCTGAAGGTAAGTCCTGTTTAGACTTCTTCTTTACAATGTTTTTGTTCCTGCTTACCGTCTTGATTGGCTTTATTGGCTTTCCTAACTTATTGCTGCTGATGAAAGTAGATGATGGCATGCTCTGCAACCTCCCTTTTCGCCTTAAGTTAAAGGATGCTTTATTTACTGACTTGGCTGGCTTGTGTTTAGAACCATTCACAACTGGCTTTGATGGCTCATCATATGCAACACATTTTTTCTCATGTAACGCCGACTCAATCATAGGCAAAACATTCCCAGATTCTGGTTCATATAGAATCTCATTCAGCCGAATTCCAGTTCCAACTCTCTTTGGTGACTTTTCCTTTTTATTGAACTGAACAGAAGATTGTGGACTATTGTTATATGATGACTTCATCTTGGGTCCGCCTTGCAGATACTCAGGCATCGTTCTTGAAGAAGCCGCCATTGATGTGTTTTCTTCAGGGATGAGAACTTTGACCTCTTTTACTTGACCTACAAAAGTACTGGAGTTATCAGACTTGTAGCTGTTTGCTATCTTTCCAAACTCAGAGAGAGCAGGAGACCCAGGAGGTTTTGATAACCTTTTCAAAGCAGCCATTTCTGATGCCTGAGAAATGCAAAGTCCCCGTAAAGCCTGCTTCAAAGATACGGGCTCCGAGTATCCATTGGCAGAGTAAGACGATGATGTACTCATCCTCATTGGTCTCTTTGATGGATTTCTCCGTGGTGTTGTACCACCAGAGAGTGGTGTCAAACCATGATACGAAGTTCTAACATTAATTGCCTCAAAAAGCTTATTGATATCGTCTACTATATGGTTACTCCCTTGAGGCTTCTTCCCTTTATCAATTACCCTATCACTTGACTTAAATTCATCCTCTAACTCAACAATCTCACATATGCCGTAACGTGAACTCATCTCTTACAAAAGACTATACAAGATGCGATAAACTATTTGGTTTTAAGAAACCAGTATACACATTTGCATAGTGGTATAAATACGTGAATTCATACCAATAACAAAGAGCATATACTCAATCTTATATGCTACAAACACAAACCCGAGCTCGATATATGGTATCACCAAATAAATTACATCAGTTCATGACTGTTAGCAGCTATGAACAACACAAGGGGTGACCCAGCGATAAGAGTACCGGCATTCCAAAGAGGAGGTCAAGGTTCGAATCCAACGGGGCGAAAATTAATCCCCTTGTGGCCACGGAGGTTCAATTCACTTGCGCCGACTCCGGGCTACCTAGCCGCCCTGAGATTAGTCGGCTCGCAATGCCGAGTCAGAAATCCAAGTAAACAAAAAAAAAAAACAACACAACTAAAACAATATCAAACACAAGTCATTCAAAGTATAATCAGATGATTTATATATAGCTATCAACCACTTGAAAAGACATATTTAAATGAAAGAAAACACAATCTAGCTAGCACTAGATGTCATAGTCAAGAAACATTATTAAATATTTTCTGGGATCTACTAAACTAGGATATTTCTGTATGAATAATTTGAAAACAAAAGATACAAATGTTTGAAATGATAAAATGATGATTAAGAGATCTGATGAGTTTTCAAAAACACACTGATTTCGGGGAATGTAAAAGCCTGTACCAGAGCATAGCATCTGAAGATAGAGACAGAAGCAGGAGGTGTGTTAATATTTAATATTATTTTATTATATTTTATTCAAAAGCCATGTTTTCATGTTTCTTCGAGTATCATTTGTTATTGAGCCATCCCATCGGTGGCGTGAAGAAAAAATAGGCGTCCGGTCACCATAATCATCAATATATAACTCATATTTATCATAAAACTAACAAAACATGATTTTTTTGGGGATTTAAAAAAAAAAAAAATCGTCGAAAGTATATAACAATACATATCTATAGAAAGATAATTTATTCTCGTCGCGATATCAACGGTCTGCGAGAAATTTAAATTTTCAAAAATTCGTTAAGTCTTTTTTTTTTTTTTTTTTTTTTTTTTTTTTTTTTTTTGATAAAAAAAATGAATGGATATGATTGTTTCATTGGTTATATGACAAATATAAGTTCTATATTGAGTTTTTGTCATTTTCTCATAACGTTAAAATTCTTAGCAACATTAAAATTACTCATCCTTTTTATAATATCAGATTTTGGTGTCGTCGTATACCCTTAGACCCCACTTTTGTTTTATTTTGTTTTTTTTACATTTATTCAAATGAAACAACATATTTCTTTAAAATTAAAATTCATTAATAAAAAAATACATAAAAAATAAAAACAACACGTAAATAAAACTACAGAAACTAAATTAATTTCGAGAATAATATTTAAACATGTTTCAACATCTTTCAAGATAGCATTAAGGGATGCATCTATTAATTTTCAATTTATTATTTTATTTTTTTTTGGTGCAAAAGGTAAATTTATATTACTTTTCCAACCAATTTGTACAAATCATAAGTAACAAAGCTGCTTTGGACATGCCCAAAGACATATTCAAATAAGAAGTCTATACATCCACTATGTGACAAAACTTCATACTATATCTGATACAACTAAACAGACATTAGACAGAGCAACTTTATCCAGACTCCAATCAACCAATTCAACATAGATTCTTTTTACCTTTTGTAATGCTCCCAAATACTCTTTAAAGGGTATTCATATCTCAGAAATCAAGAGCATAAAGTTCCACCCGATGAATTCAACCACCAAATATTCTCAGATTTTATACTTCATCTTAATAAACAATTTCTTTTCCACTGCTTTCACTGCTTGACTATTTTTGACTGTAATGCTCATTAGCTTCAACCTTACAGTTTCTTCAATAAGTTTTGCAACAGTCTCCCAGTCTTTATGAGTATCCCTAAAAATTCTATTGTTTCTTTCCTGCCACAAGAAGTATATACAAGCAGCAAAGCTTATCCTTCTTAAAACACTCCATATGTTATTTCCAGTTGGATGTGTAGCCATCTCCTGTATATTATCCAACCAATCTTTATTAACTCCATTGATTCCAGACATATCCTTGATCTTATTCCAGACCTCACAAGAGTACTCACAAAATAAATCCCCCATTTTTCCATTGTATCCTGAGTAACAAGTTTCCTTTGGATAGCTAACCACAAGATGAAGGAGTGTTTGGGTATGCACTGACCAAACCAAACACGGTCTTTCCATACAATTTTTTGCCCATTATCACTCATGTCATCATAAGCATAGCTAACTCCAAAATCATATTCTTTACCATTTATCCCTTTCCATATAATTTTATCCTGTCTTTCCTCATCAATGTCTAAATCCTCCAAACTAGTAATATTAGGAAACAGGCTAGCCCATTCATTTGGCCAATTCCATTTCCCATTTACTATCATATCCCTTACACACATATTACTTTGCAGTCTAGCATCATAAAGATGCCTATATGTAATGAACCGACTAAGAGGACCAATAGAGCTCCAATTGTCATACCACATAGACACACCTCTTCCATTACCAACTCTTGCTATCACATGACTTCTGATTTTGTCTCTAATGCTTAACAGATTCCTCCATCCCCAACTGTCATTTATATCAGCATCAATAGCCCATATACTTTTCCCCCCTCAACTTAACTGAGTGCACCCATTGAACCCATAAAGTATCCTTCTTCATAGCAATATTCCAGACATGCTTGGCTAACAATGCTTCATTCCATACACTTAAATTTCTTAACCCCAGCCCACCTTGATCCTTAGGACTAAATTCCAGACATGCTTGGCTAACAATGCTATCACATGACTCTGATTTTGTCTCTAAAGCATAACTGGCATCTGTTCACAAAATAAATCCCCCATTTTTCCATTGTATCCTGAGTAACAAGTTTCCTTTGGATAGCTAACCACAAGATGAAGGAGTGTTTGGGTATGCACTGTGCAAACCAAACAAGGTCTTTCCATACAACTTTTTGCCCATTATCACTCATGTCATCATAAGCATAGCTAACTGCAAAATCATATTCTTTACCATTTATCCCTTTCCACATAATTTTATCCTGTCTTTCCTCATCAATGTCTAAATCCTCCAAACTAGTAATATTAGGAAACAGGCTAGCCCAGTCATTTGGCCAATTCCATTTCCCATTTACTATCATATCCCTTACACGCATATTACTTTGCAGTCTAGCATCATAAAGATGCGTATATGTAATGAACCGACTAAGAGGACCAATAGAGCTCCAATTGTCATACCACATAGACACACCTCTTCCATTACCAACTCTTGCTATCACATGACTTCTGATGTTGTCTGTAATGCTTAACAGATTCCTCCATCCCCAACTGTCATTTATATCAGCATCAATAGCCCACATACTTTCCCCCCTCAACTTAACTGAGTGCACCCATTGAACCCATAAAGTATCCTTCTTCATAGAAATTCCAGACATGCTTGGCTAACAATGCTTCATTCCATACACTTAAATTTCTTAACCCCAGCCCACCTTGATCCTTAGGACTACAAATGTTATTCCATGAAACCTTAGCCTTACCTTTAGCTGATTCACCTTTATTCCATAGAAATCTTTTGAGGAGCTTCTTAATTTCATTGATAATAGTCTTTGGAAGTAAAAAAACTGCAGCCCAATAGACATGTATGGACTCAAAAACAGCAGCAATTAACCGAAGTCTCCCTGCACAAGAGAGACTTTTATTTTTCCAATTCTCAACGCTTTTATTTATTTTGTCTAATAAGCTGCTAAATTCTTTAATCCCTAACCTCTTAGCAATTAAAGGGACCCCTAGATATTGTACAGGCAGTTTTCCCATTCCAAATGGCATAATTTGCAAGATAGCATTTTGATCCTCTTCTTCCATACTTCCAAAAAAAACTGTACTTTTAGATAAATTTGGGATCAAACCTGAGTAAGCACTAAATTCCTCCAAAGCACACTTAATAGTATTCACAGATCCTACATCACCATGGCACATAACAAGGAGGTCATCAGCAAAACATACATGGGTTATCTTCATTTCCTTACAGCCAAAATGGTAGTGGAAGTCATTATTTCTGTCAATTTATCTTCTCATCAGTAAAGAAAAAACTTCCATGATTAGAGTAAAGAGATATGGGGATATGGGGTCCCCCTGCCTCAACCCTCTACCACCTTTGAAAAATCCAACTCTATCTCCATTTATGCTAATCGTGAAGCAAGTTGAAGTTACACACTGCATAATCCAATGAATCATTCTCCTATGAAAACCAAATTTCTCCAAAATAGAATTCAAGAAACCCCAATCAACTGTGTCATAAGCCTTTTGTATGTCAAATTTAAATGCTACCCTTTTTGGACCATTCTTCCTGTTGTATCCCTTCATAATTTCTTGAGTAAACAGTATGTTATCATAGATTTGCCTTCCAGGGATAAATGCACTCTGATTATTACTAACCAATCTCCCCAAAACTGGCTTTATCCTATTAGTAATAACCTTGCTTATGCATTTGTATAGAACATTGCAACAAGCTATAGGGCGAAAATCAGTTACTTTAGAAGGAGTTAAGGTCTTAGGTACCAAAGTAATCAAGGTAGCATTCAGTTCCTTCAATAATTTCCCAGTTACAAAGAATTCCTTTATAGCACTGCAAACTTCAGGCCCTATAATATTCCAGGCTTTTTTGAAAAAGGCAGAGGAATATCCATCAGGCCCAGGAGCTTTTGCTTCATCAATTTCAAACAAAGCATTCTTAATCTCCTCATCAATCACCTCCATGATCATTGAATCAGCCTCTCTGGAATTTAAAGTATTGACAAAAAACTCATTGTTGTCATCATTAGCTTGGACCAACTGCCTCTTACCAAGAAATTCTTCAAAATGTTTGAGAAATTGACCAGCAACCTGATCCCCCTCATATCTATTCCCTGCTACATCACATATAGAGAAACCTTGCTTCTATTAAGCCTTCCTTTAAGCACTTTACGAAAGTACTTAGTGTTTTTATCCCCTTAACTTAGCCATCTGATCTTAGCTTGTTGATACAACAACTTTTCTTCATCAGCTACAACTTCTGTGTATTCCTCCAATAACTTTGCCTCTTGATCTCTTAATTGAGTATTATGTGCATCTCCATCGATACTTCTCTGAACATTCTGCAACTGATCCTTCAATGTAGCAACTCTATTGAACACATTTCCTTTACTCCAAGCAATTTTATTAAGAGGATACTTAAGAGCTTTCAGTTTCTTCACTACTCTATACATTTGACATCCTTCAATAACATGGTTCCATCCTTCTACAACAGTAGGAATAAATTCTTTCCTGTTTACAATGAAGTTAGCAAACCTAAAGGATTTTTGCTTAATCTGTACATTAGTAGGAATAACTAATATTGCTGGACAGTGATCAGATATGATATAAGGGAGGAAAATAGCATGGGCATTAGGATATTCCCTTAGAAGATTATCATTAGTCATCACTCTATCAAGCTTCTTCAATGTACCAGTATATCCTCCACTCCTTGTTTTGTGCAAATTTTTTGTCCATGTGAAATACAGACCAGTACTACATAAATCTTCCAATTCATTCATGTTTACATATTCTTGGAATTCTTGCATATCCTGAGTCATTGCAGAACCCCCATGAGAATGCTCCTTAGGCTCAAGTGTAACATTCAAATCCCCTGATATGCACAAAGGCTGGCCATTTGTGATTGTTTTGTCTCTAGTCAAGGTACTCCATAACTCCCTTCTTTTATCCCCAGAATTAGCAGCATACACAAAAGTGTAGAAACACTTAATTTTAAGTTGCAGCGCTTCTACTACACAAAAAATGGATTGATTAGTCATGTGAATGACATTAATGTGCACATCATTAGTATCCCAACCCAAAGCTATTCTGCACCCTTTATTACAACATTGCATATTAGACACCCAATTCCATCTATTAAACACCTTATCACAAACTTTCATGAGCTTTTTACTTTTCAATCTAGTCTCAAGAACTGCACAAATATTCAGCATTTCATTCATTATTAGATCCTTAACTTCCTTTTGTTTGTCATTTGTATTCATACCTCTTATATTCCATGTACCAACTTTGAATTCTTGCATATTCATTGAATTAAAATATTAACATCCCCCCCTTTAACAATATTCTCTTTCATCACTTTAGCCATTCCAGTATTCCCTTCTAAGACATCTTCAATAACTGATTTATTCTCCTTTGACCCTATCTCAGAATTACTTCCAATCACCAAATCCCATCTTTGTTTGAAATAAGAAGACATGTCATAGGACCAGCCTGCCAATTCCTCTTCACGTGGATGTTGTTTGAGTGAAATAAAGCTATCCACAATTTCTCTTGCCCTCATGTCATTAAACTCAGTGTTTTCCTCATCTTCATAATTGCTTAATACAGAATACTTGTTAGCATCTC
Source organism: Artemisia annua (assembly GCA_014162995.1). Lineage (NCBI taxonomy): Eukaryota > Viridiplantae > Streptophyta > Magnoliopsida > Asterales > Asteraceae > Artemisia > Artemisia annua. The sequence continues at coordinate 45,682 of LBNU01005408.1, read as the reverse complement.
TTTTCAGAGCCTTTAATACCTCTTTATCAACATTCCATTGTTTCACTTTGCTGCCTTCAACATTGTTATTCTTATGAGCAACTGGGATAGGCTTATTTGTTTTACTATTTTGCTTAACCTCTTCGGTATTCTTAGGCCTAAATATATACTTCCCATCTTGCTTCCCTACATTAGCATTCACTCCTTTAGTGTTATTATACTGACTATTATGATTCACCACAGGCTTGGTGGGGACCTGTTGTTGCTTTTTGCTAGCCATCTTAGCATATGTGATATTCTCATTTTTCTGCACTTCGGCATCTTTTCCCTCACCAGAGTTCTTATCCCCTTTACTCACTTCATTATCCATACCAACATCACTGCTTAATACTTCCTCAACAGGTTTGTTACCACAGCTTTTCAAATCATGCCCAAACACTTTACAATGTGAACAACCAATAGGCTTCCAGTCGTACTCAACTTGAACCTTATTTATTCCTTTAACCATATTGTGGAAAACTAGAAGGGGGGTTGAATAGTTTACCGCTTTTTAGTTTACTTATCTTTTAAAAACTTTCGTATATTCAAAGATTTAATCTAAGATATACTTATCAAACATTCAAAGATATATGCAAAGATGTTATCAACGATATGATAATGAGTAGCAAGTGAGAATAAGTAAAGAAACGATCAAACCATGACACGAGTATTTATCGTGGTTCGGCTACAAGGAACTCTATTTTCCTTGCCCTACGTCCACGCCCCGAGTATCCAACTCGAGAGTTCAAAGCACTAGTCAACAAACTCCTTTCTCGGTGGAGAAACCTTTACAATCGTCGCTTACACGTTTTTCCGGTACAAAGCTAAATACCGAGTTCTAGTTCAAGGTAGAACCAACCTATCGTCGCCTAATTCCTTTTACCGACACTAAGCTAGATGTCGAGTTCTTTACACGGGTACAACCACTCCCATCGTCGCTTACACAATATTACCGACACTAAGCTAGATGTCGAGTTCTTTACCAAGGGTACAACCACTCCCTACACACTATGTATTTTGAGGCCTAAAATACTAACCGATCACTTCTACACATGATACAAATAACGTATAAACTATCGGAGTCTATACACAACAAAGATAACAAGTCTTGCAACTTATGAGTTGAAACTTGTAACTTCTCGGATGAACTTGTGAACTTCTTAGCTACATAAGAGAATCACACAAGTCAAATGTTACTGAGTTAGATGAGAGGAAATATGAATAATATGTCCTAAAGTGATGAGAAATTTCTTGCAAGTTGTTTGGTATTTATACACAAACAAGTGTCAGCTCTGGCGGAAACGGCGGCACCCTCACAAGGGTTCCGCCCGTGTATCCCCAGGGTTCCGCCAGAACTGACACACCCAAACTTGCACACAAAGTAAATTTCTCCAAGACAAACAAGGTCACATCAATCTATATCATGCATTGACTCAATGAGGAATACTTCCAAAGATGTGTAAGAACCAAAGATGGTCAAACACATAAACTTTCTATAAGTGCACATTGATGAGATGTGACACTTTCTTTTTAAGGAAGTAAAGACTATGTTATGACACACAAGGTCACATCAACTTATGCATTGACTCAATGTGGAATACTTCCAAAAGTGTGTAAGAACCTAAGATGGTCAAACACATAAACTTTCTATTAATGTGATGTGACACTTTCTTTTTAAAGAAATAAAAACTATGTTTTGTTTAAAAAGAAATGTGAAGTCTAGTTTATACAAGACTTAAAACTAAAGTGATGAATTACTTATAAGCTAAAGTTTGTACTTTGTCATTAACAAAACTTAGCAAAGATCGTAAAATATAAATAACGTTTTTAGGCGATATTTGTATTAACAATCTCCCCCTTTTTGTTGATGACAAAATGTAAACTTTATTTATAAGTAAGTCACTACGTTTAGTGTTAAGTCTTATAAAGTTTAAAACTTGTTTTACGAAAATAATCAAAAGAAGTGGAAAAAGTTAGAAATGAAAACAAGTTAAACTTCTCCCCCTTTTTGTCGAAACAAAAAGAAGAGTAGCGTAGCGGAACATATGCACGTGCTCCCCCTTGGACAATACTCCCCTAAATGGAGTGCCAAGTTTAGGAGCCATGGATTTTGAACCTACAAAGAAAAAGGTTAGTTGCCATTCTCATGCTCCCCCTTGAACATCACTCCCCTAACTCGGAGTATCAAGGAGGACGTCATGGATTTGGAACCTACAAAAGAAAGGTTAGTTGCCGCACAAGATAAGTATAGAACATATAGTGAAGCAACACTCATACTCCCCCTTGATTATTACTCCCCTAACTCGGAGTATCAAGGAGGACGTCATGGATTTGGAACCTACAAAAGAAAGTTAGTGTCGAAAATACAAGATATACATGTAACCAAAACAAGGTAAAGTGCAATCACAATACTTTAATGGTCAACCAACAAAGTATATCTCATAGTAGAATGAATTTCATTTCACGTAAAATTTGACTTTCGAAAGTCAAAGACAAGAAATGAAAAAAAAAAAAAAATAAAAAAAACTAAACATTCTATTTCTAAACGACACAAGAAAAAATAAACAAAGAAGATAAAATCCTACATCTTTCAAAAGGAGACCATCACTTTCCTTAATGAGAAACATTTTCCAAAAACAAGGGTAAGGTTTGTTTGGAGGAGGAAAACGTGTGTTGGAGGATGTAGCGGGTTTTATTTTGGTGGAAGAGAAATTCTCTTGGTTTGTTGGTTTGTGGTTTTGGTGGTTCATTGGATGGAGTCCTATTTGGAGACGCTAGACTTGAGGTGGTTGACACAAGGTTTCTAGACGGTCCAAGATGTGGTTTAAGATAAACCTCATTTCATAGGTTAGCTCCCGGATTTCCGTTCGACATCTTTCGGTAATGTGAGCCGTTCTTTCACAATGACCGCAATTATGTCGAGGTGGTGGAAATGAGAATTCATTTGTTGGTGGTGGAGTACTTGTGCTCGATGGAGCAAGGGTGGATGGTTGAGAGGTGTTTTGGTTTCCTATACTTGTTGAATCAAAGTTTAGGGAAGACTCTTGTGATGGTTGTTGTTGTTGTGTGTAATGACGGAAGCTTGGTTCTCCTTCAAGAGGATCATGAATGAATTTGTAAACGGGATGAAATACAAATGATTGTGGGTATGAATGACCTTGATCTTGTGGAAAGATTGATGGTCTAGCATAGCGATAAGCTAAACCTTCTATCAAGGAGGGGTGATGAGGTCCATCTTCCAAAGACTTATTTGGTTGAAATCTAGGTAGATGAGGTGTTTCATCTTGGGTGAGTGTGTCAAAAAGTGACAATGAAGGAGGGTTTGATGATTTTGGTGAAAGGTTTTCTAAATGGGGTAGTGGTGATGTTGGTGGTGTTTGAAAAAGTTCCCTTGGTGATTGAGGTGATGAAGGTTGAGTTTGTTGAAAAGGTGATGTTGAATAACTTGGTTGTGAGGTGTGTATGTTTGCATTCCCATGTTCGGGAGAAAATGGTAGAGTATCAAGATTTAGCAAATCTTGAAGGGTGGTTATGTTGGTGTTGCAAGGTGTTGGTGTGGTGAGGTTGAAATAATCTTGGATGGGTGCCGATATATCAAATGATGAGTCACTTGATGATGATGAGTTTGATTTGGTGGTTTTGTTTAAGCAACAAGATTTTACACTAATCTTAGTGTGTTTTCTTGATGATTCGGATGAGGTGTTGGATTTAGTCATCTCAACTCTTTGGGTTATGATGGGTTTTGAGATTGAGTGAAGTAATGGTTTTGTTGTGAGTTTTGGTTTGGTCAAAGGTAATCTCATTTATAAGAAAAACATGTCATGAAATGAGTGTTTGGATTTGATGTTTAACCATACAAAAATGGAGGTTTGTAATGATTTGGAAGTTTACCAAGAGCTTGTCAAATCATTGGAAGTCAATCCAATAGAATTGGGTTGAGTGAAAGATCATCATAAGCACTCAATGCTATGAGTTTATGGTGGATGTTTTGGTTTTGAAGTGTTGCAAGGGTTTGAAGGATCCTTTGTGAGGGTTCCTTGGGTTAGTTTGTTTTTGAATTTGAATTTTGGCGGGAAGTGATTTCCAAATGGTTTTAATGGGTGAGAATGGTTTTAATGTGTTTGATGAAGTATTAGGAAGATAGTTTCTCACTAAAGGAAAGGATTGGATGTTTTATGAATTGTGAAATTTTGAAAAACAATGCTAATTTTCTGCAGTGGACTGGCGGAACCTTCGGGTTACACAGGCGGAACCCTTCTGAGGGTTCCGTGTGATCCGTTGGGTCAAATACTGGGTTACCCAGAAAATGCACTGGCGGAACCTTTGTGAGGGTTCCGCCAGTTCCGCCAGGCCTCTAAAACGAGGCAGTCCACCGTTTTGACCCGCAAGACGATTTTCAAATTTTTCGAAAACTCTTGAAATTGAAAATATAATGTATAGCGGGTTAGGAAATACAAAAAATAGACATCAAGACACTCGTCTTATTTGACTTTGACCGGGGGCTAGCGAATATTTCCATATTTAGTAAGAATAACATAAACATGAAAATTCAACAAGAACACATATCATCATTCAACGCAAGTAATGAGATACACAAATAGTCAAACGAAAAAGTTCACAAAGACAAACACTAAGAAAGCATAACAAGAAACACATAGTTTAATGTTCACAACGTTATAAAAACAAACTAGTGCCAAACACTCCTTAAGCTTCATCACACAAGCTATCCAACTTCTTCTTCATCTTTCCCATGTACCTTGCCATACACTTCCACATTCCTTTTGTTTGCTTGAACTCTTCGGACTCATTCGTTATTGTGGGGAGTTGTTGAAGGTAGTCTAAGGGTGCTAACTTTGAGTTAGGAAGATTTCCATCTTCACTCATGTCGGATGATGATGATGATGGTGAAGGAGACCGAGTGCGTTTCCCTTTAACTTTGAACACTCTCTTGTCACTTAGAGGGACGAATATGTGATCTACAAGATTGTAGTCGAGTCTAATTCCCCTATTGTTTGGAGGAATCGGAGAGACGGCTCTAAAGATACGAGTAAGAAGCATTCCATAAGGAAGAGCGGTTGTTCCTACTATTGGTATGTCGGCCATTCTTTTGGCTAGGTAGTAGGCTAAGTTAAAGGGTTGACCGGTGGAAATGCTATAGAGCATGTAACTAAGACAAGTGTTGACATGATCTCTATTTCCTATGGAACTTATGACGTTGGCCCTAAGAATTTCTTCCCATTTCTTAAATTGGGGTTTAAGCTCATTAAGCTCCATACCAAAGGGGTCCTTATTCACTTAACTTCCTGAACGATTCTTCCTAGTGTTGGAGGTCCTAACAAAGAGATGTTCTCGAATAACTTCCTTACTAGCAAGAGGGATATGATATGGATAGAAAAGCTCGATTGAATCAAGGCTTGAAAGGGGCCACTTATCCGTGTAGAGACAAGTACCACTACTAGGGACACCAAGCATTGTTCCAAAGTCTCTCAATTGGATGTGGTGAGGTGTTTGATTGGTTGTGAAGTCCAAAGATATCTCGCCATCGTCGTCTAAAGCGAGGGTTAAGGTTGCATAGAATTCTAAGATGAACCTAGGACAAATTGGCTCATTGATATCAAGGAGACAATCAAAGTTGATTGCGGTGAAGTTTTGCCTAATGGATGTACCTTCTAGAAAGGCCGGATCAATGGTTCTACCTTCATGAACGTACCATTTTTCTAAAGCCTTAAAGGTTTCTACTTGAACTTTATCAAGTCCTTTGGTCTTATGGTGTTTGGGTAGGTACTTAAGGGTTTCCTTGTGATCGGAGAATTTTGCGGGAGGCATGTTGATTCCTAGAAAAACACAAAGACTTATGTTAACTACTTTTAACAATGTGGATGTTCTAATATGTTCCTATATGCAAACAAATGTGGAGATTTGGTTATCTTGACTCATTTAGATGCCCAAATTGTTTTGTTATGCACATTTTGTTGAAAAAATAAATGACAACCAAAACGCTCCTAATTGAATATATCTTTGATTGAATGTACCCGAAAATACATATTAGTTATGTATTCCCTTTAGCATTCAAGAGACAATATGCAAATGATGCTTCAATAATGTTTTTCATTTGTTTTAACAATATGGCGAAGAGTCATGTCCAAAATGATAAAACTATTTTGAGGGACAATGTACTTTGAGTGTTTGGTAATTCAAGATAACAACTAGTGCTAACTTAATAATCCAAAGAATACAATTCTTAACTAATGAAAGGCATGATTGGGTTGCAACCAAGTTTTTCCATGAATCAAAAGGTTTTATGCATAAACCCTAAGATTCTAGTTAATGAATGTAAATGAAAATGTTATACATGAATTTAAAATGCAATTATGATTAGAATACTTACAAAGTTGATTAGATTTGAAGAGATTGGGGTGAAAGCCCTAAAATTCGTGGGGTTGTGTGTTTTTGAGAGGGTTTTTGCTGTTTGAAAGGTGGATGAGTGAGTTAGGAGGGTGTTTGGTTTTGAATATAAAATAAAATAGACTGCAGGTTCGGCGGAAATGGCGGAACCAAATATTTGGTTCCGCCCGTATGGGCTGAGGGTTCCACCGGCTTAGCAGAAAAACAAAGGAGATTTGTTGTGTTTAATTGTGATCATACTCAAGGATTCAAACCTAAGGTTTTAGGTTTCATAGGTCCTAAACTAGGTCTAGGAAAGTTGAAAGATCCTAATCCAAGAGGTTTCGAATGGATGTCTACCATTGTGGTTATCGGAATGAACGATATTGGTTGAGATGTTCCTCAATGAACATTTTTACCAATGTTAGACAATGAATCTCATTATGTCTTTCCAAGAGCATAATGGATTGGATAGACGCTGACGTTGACGCTTCCTTTGTTGAAACGAGGAATTCCGTTGTTGACGTGAGATTGCTTCATCTCAAGGAGTTTGTTAACGTACTTTTTCGTCCAATGTTGTTTTGAGAGCTTTAGGCCTCTTTGAGAATCATTTGGTAAGAAAGCATAAAAGTGCAAGTACAACTTGTGCTTTTTCTCTTATCTTAATTACTGTCATAATTCAACT
>LBNU01005408.1:24295-35927 GCA_014162995.1 Artemisia annua | reverse complement strand
TGATAGCGAGTTTGTCTAGTTTGATTTGACTAGAGTTTGGTTTTCACTTGATAGCGGATTTGAGTTCTCATTTCGGTAGCGAGTTTGGTTTTATTTTTTTCTTTCTTATTTTCATTTCCTTTTGCAAGTCGAGTTAGACTTTTAATTCCCTCATCGTTTTATCGAGTGAGTTTCATTTTATTTAATCATAAACGTTTATCGCTGTCGAATTTCTTAAATGTTTTTAGAGTCGTTTTTCTTATTTAAGTCTTGTGTCTTTTATTTTTCGTCTTAAACTTTTATTCCTTTTAATATTTTCCAAGTCTTTAATTTCTTTTTAGTCTTACGTTTAAATATGAGTCTGTGCGTTCAGTTTAAAACGTGTTTGTCTTAGTAGCTCGAGTTCATGAGTTAAGATAAGCTTAAACATTTTGTTGATAGTAATCGAAAGATTACTTAGACATGTGAGTTAATTATTCGAAGACGAAATCTTTGAGGATTAATTCACTCGATCTTGGATGTTAATATCCTTTTCAAAAGATTTAATTGACAACTAATCTAGAAAAGGAGAATAACTCGTTGCAAACTTTTACCTCAAGCTTAACGAACTTATTCGCATCGCTTTGCAACACCACATTGTCTTTTAACTTCAGTTTACCGGTTTGTATTTACTTATCGCTTTCATTTACCGTCTTTCTTTAGTCATTTTATTATGCACACTTTACTTGCTTTCTTATTTCATGTCGTTTTTTTTTAACCCGCTTTCCCTTTACTTTAATTGTCGTTGTAGTATAGACTAAACCAAACCTTTCTTTAAACCTTTTTCATCACACAGTAGCTCACGTCTTGAGTGACGAATCCATATTCAACCTCGTTGGGACAACCGATACCCGTGGTTTGAGCTTGCACCTTCTTCCCGGAAACATATCAGAGTGTCACAATGTTAAGTTAAAGTTACAAAATTTCCTCCTACCTTGAGTAAACATGATCGTAGCAATATTGTCATACGGTCTTGAATCATGAGTGCATTGTTGATAATCATAACAAATTTGATAAAGACAGCCTTTGGACATTAGGAGTAAAACCATGAGTTTGACAAATTTGGATTTTTCAAAAATTGATTGAGTGAACGTATGTATGTCAATTGAAAAGACTTCTTGATAATACAAGCAAGCTCCAAAAGCAAGAAAATTATCACTCCAAAGACATTCCTAATTACTCTCTTGTTCTCAATAGTTAAGTAGTGATGACTTATCTAAGAATGAGATTAGTAAATCCGTAGATAAAACTAAACATAGAGAAATGTTCGGAAAGACTACTTGTTTTCATAACAATTAGATTCGCATTATGTTTGGTACTTATCTACTGTGCTCGTTTTAGAAGGAATCTAAAAACATTCTACTTTGAAGAGAGTGTTTGAACACGTCAAAAGATGTTACACAAGGATTAATGGTATTCCCAAAAGAACGGGAATAGAAACCAGTAAGTGTACCGAGTTGAATTATGACAGGTAATTAAAGATAAGAGAAAAAAAGCACAATTGTAACCTTTGCACTTTTACTGCTTTCTTACCAAATGGATTCTCAATAGAGCGCTAAAAGCTCTCAAAACAACATTGGACGAAAAAGTACGTTTAACAAATCCTTGAGATGAGCATCTCACGTCAAACAACGAATTCCTCGTTTCAACAAAGGAAGCGTCAACGTCAGCTCTATCCAACCATTATGCTCTTGGAAAGACATAATGAGATTCTTGTGCTAACATTGGTAAAAATGTTCATTTAGGAAACATCTCAACCAATATCGTTCATTCCCGAGTAACCACAATGGTAGACAATGAATCTCATTATGTCTTTCCAATAAGCATAGATTGGATTGGATGGAGACGCTGACGTGGACGCTTCTTTGTTTGAAACGACGGAATTCCGTTGTTGACGTAGAGTGCTTTCATCTCAAGGAGTTTGTTAACGTACTTTTCTTCGTCCCAATGTTGTTTTGATGAGCTTTAGGCCTCTTTGGAGAGATCATCTTGGTAAGAGAAGCATTAAATGCAAGTACAACTTGTGCTTTTTCTCTGTATTTTCTTTTAATTACTGTCATTTAATTCAACTCCGGTTCCGTACACTTGTATGGTTTCTATCCCCGTCTTTTGGGATAACATAATCCTTGTGTAGCATCTGTTTGACGTGTTCAAACACTCTATGTCCAAAGTAATGTTTTAATTCCTTTCTAAAAACGAGCACATAAGAATAAGTAGCCTAAACGCATAATTCGGATATCTAATTGTTATGAAAACAAAGTAGTCTTGCCACATTTTCTCTGATGTTTAGTTTTATCTTACGGGGTTTTACTACTCAATTCTTGTAATCCATCAACTACTTTAACTATTGAGAACAAGAATGTAATTATGGGAATGTCTTGTGAGTGATAATTTCCTTGCTGTTTGGAGCTTGTTGTATTATCAAAAAGTTTTCCAATTTGATGACACTACGTTCACTCAATCAATTGTTTGACAAAGTCCAATGCTCAAAACTCATGGTTTACTCTAATGTTCCAAAGGCTTGTCTTTATGCAAATTTGTTTGATTTCAACAATGACTGCATGATTCAAGACTTATGACAATATTGGCTAGATTAATTTTGATCCGAAGGTTAGGAGACATTTGAGACTTGTAAACCTGTAACATTGTGGAACACTGCTGATATGTTTCGCGGGAGCAAGGTGCAAGCTCAAACCACGGGTATCGTTGTCCCAACGAGGGTTGAATATGGATCTCGTCACTCAAGACCGTGAGCTATGTGTGATGAAAAAGGTTTAAAAGAAAGGTTTGGTTTAGTCTATACTACAACGACAAATTAAAGTAAAGGAAAGCGGTAAAACGACATGAAATAAGAAAGCAAGTAAAGTTGCATGAATAAAATGACTAAAGAAAGCGGTAAATGAAAGCGATAAGTAAATAAAACGGTAAATGAAATTAAAAGACAATGTGTTTGCAAAGCGATGCGAATAAGTTCGTTAAGCTTGAGGTAAAAGTTTGCAACGAGTTATTCTCCTTTCTCTAGATTAGTTGTCAATTAATCTTTTGAAAAGATATTAACTCAAGACGAGTGAATTAATCTCAAAGATTTCGTCTTCGAATAATTAACTCACATGTCTAAGTAATCTTTCGATTACTTATCACAAATTTTTAAGCTCTTACTTAACTCATGAACTCGAGCTACTAAGCAAACACGTTTTAAACTACGCAAGACTCATATTTAAAACGTAAGACTAAAAAGAAATTAAAGACTTGGAAAATATTAAAAGGAATAAAAGTTTAAGACGAAAAACTAAAAGACACAAGACTTAAATAAGAAAACGACTCTAAAAAGCTTTTAAGAAAATTCGACAGCATAACGTTTGGATTTAATAAAATGAAACCTCACTCGATAAACGATGAGGGAAAATAAAAGTCTAACTCGACTTGCAAAGGAAAATGAAATAAGAAAAGAACAAAATAAACCAAACTCGCTACCGAAATGAGAACTCCAAACTCGCTATCAAAGTGAAACCAAACTCGCTATCAAATAAACTAGACCAAACTCGCTATCAAATAAACTAGACCAAACTCGCTATGAACAAGAACCCAAACTCGCTAGGGTTTTCAAACCATACTCGCTAGCCAGATTGTCTCCATACTCGCTATATTTAATCAGCCCATACTCGCTAGGGGTCCAAGTTCTTACTCGCTAGAGAAGGTCAAGCCTACATACTCGCTACCTACCTAAGAAATCAATACTCGCTATATTAATAAATCTACAAACTCGCTAAGAAAAGTTTTAGAAACCAAACTCGCTACTAAACCCTAAAAACAAAACTCACTGGACTCTAAAACTTTTAACGTGACATAAATTTTATAAAAAAAATAAATAAAACTTGTAAAAACTTGGTAAATAAAATGTAAAGACACTAAAATAAGCTCAAAAATAAGCAAACAAGCCACGGCTTCTTTTGGAAGCCTAGCTTATTTGTATATCTTATCACTTGAAACTAAAAACATGCAAAGTTGACAAAGAAAATAAATAAAAGCTTGTAGAAAAGATTAAAAGAAAAGCTTGTAAAGAATAAAGACTTGTAAAAGAAAGCTTGTAAGAACTCAAATAAGCTAAAGACAAGACATGAAATAAGCTTGAATTAATAAAAATTACACTAAGACATGGAAATAATCTAAACTATACCTACACTACTCCTAAGAGGTCCAACCCTCTAAAATCTAACCAGCCTCCCAAATGAGGTGGTGATCTCTATTTATGGTTCAAGAGCTTGCACTAGTTTTACAATGTTGCATACTTAGCCCTTGAACCTTTACATCTCATGAAAAGAACACTAAAACTTTTTTTACAACTATTAAACGTTCTTAAATAAAAACGTAACACTCGGTAACTTGGAGGGATTTAGTGGACTCGTATCTCAAAGGTCTTCAAAGATGTAAAAACGTTCACTAGCCTCAATTTTGGAAAGCTTTTATCATAATATCTTCAACTTTTGATTAAGCGTTTCTTCCATCTTTTTGAGCTTTTAAGAAAACTTTGTATACACGGGCTTTCCTTGAGTAAATTTTCATCGTTGACTCGGCTTTTAGGCACTTTTTCCACATCTCTGCTCGTTTTAGGCTTTTTGGTTGACTTTTGTGCTATTTATGCAATATCCTCCCTGCACGATCACAAACACAAAAACACGATTATCTTTGGCGTTTCACGTTAGTTTTTGGTTCTTATACACACTTAAACTAAAGGTCAAAAGTATGTGTAAAATAACACACAATCACACTCACATAGTATTATGACTTTAGGTTTTTAAACATCAATGTTTGTTCCTTTTAATAGTTTCATCTTCCTTGTCATTTTACTTAAACTTACTTGTCTTACCATTGTTGGACTTTCGACTAAGTCATCATTCCTACCGAAGAGATATCTTAGAGGGAGGTGGTCTTTCGCTTAATGTTCTATTCAACGATTCTCGACTGGTTAGGTTTCCTTTCATAAAACATTGTGAAATTTATTGGTTTATGAAAAAAGTCAAGAGATACACATCATATGACTAAGTGTCACTTTTTAATGGTGTGATCCAATGATGTTGAAAACTCACTTCTTCATGCATCCTAATTTATCTTCATGTGCTTGTCTCACCTTACGTGTTTTATGTGAAATTATCATAAAAGAGTGGTTGAAGGTAAACACGATTTTAGACCCAAATGTGGAGTTTAGGATGTTGTTTAGCAAGCATCAACAAAAGTGCAAGCATGTTAACACTTAGGAGATTCTTAGTTAGTCACTTGTGCAAGAGTTAAGTGAGGACTTACTTCAAGAGTTCTCATGTTTTATTCTGACGGTAAGAACGAAACCACTATATTCCCTACTAGTATAATAGATGAAATTCCTCGACGTATTAGAGAATCTAGTCTTAGTTATTTCTAATAGCACATAAAACAATAGGGATACACACTACAATAACAACATACTATAACACATAAGAAAGAAACAAGAGACAATCAAAAGCAAGTTGAAGTAATGTGTACCTTCAAGATGCAAGGAGATGCTATCAAGATGATTAAGCTCAAAAGCGTAAACATCTTGGTTTGACGATACGTTTGGAGCTCAATTTACTCATGTATCAAGAGGGTATAGATAATATATAAATCATAGATATTATATTTAATCCTTTTGTCATGGAGTTTCTATAGAGTTAATTTAACTCTAAATTCTTATTTCTAGATTTAACAAAGTTTTTACTTGCCTTATTTACTTGCTTGGATGGTGCTTTTGAGTTAAATCCTAATCCGGTTATTATCACTAACAACTTTTGCTTCTCAACAATCTTTCAAGAGATTTTGAGCTTTCATCAATTTAGCTACATTTCCTTTTCATTTTGCCTTTTAATCTCATGTTTGTAATCTTAGACATATTTTACATTCTAGATTAATTTCAACATTACTCTTCAAGTCTAGACATTTTTTCTTCTAAATTCTCCTTTCAAAATTTATTCACAAAAGATTTTGAAAGACTCATTTTGAGATGGTTTTCTAGGTTTGTGTTACTAAAGTTTAGACTCATTTGTCTAATTTAGAAAATGTAAGAGAATGTTCAAAGCAAAAATGTTTGGTTTCAACATGTACCTTGCTAGTTGGTTCAATAAATTGAGAATCACTAATCGGATGATATCTCGTACTACATCCGGTCACTCCATGGATTCACATGAAGTTCTCTTTGACATGCGTATCATCTTCACTTGTACTTCATTGAAACATTTAAAATATGTACATGTATTCACCCTATTAGTGCCTATTAATTAGTTTTTTCATAGAAACTTCTAACTCATATGTAAGATCAAATTGATCAACTTTGACTTGACATATTTCTTGATAATAGTTTAACAAATTTTTCCAAATATCATTGGCCGTTTGACAAACTAATACTCTTTCATATTCGACTCTTGTTAAAGCTTTATAAATCATTATTTTAGCTTTAATGTTTTTATCAAGTTTGACAAAAATCATTTTGATTTTCAAAACTCGTGTTAGTTGGTTTGAAATCATCAATAGAAATAATATGCCAAAGATCTTGATCAATTGATCTCACATAGTTTTTAAATTTACTTTTCCATTCAAGAAAGTTTTCTTTTTCAAATAGCGGTGGTTTTTGCCCTTCTTTGAGATTTTCAAAATCCATGGATCGATCCAAGTTTTAAAATACAATATATTTTAAAGAACTTGAGTAACGTAGCTCTTGATGCTAATTGTGGAAAACTAGAAGGGGGTTGAATAGTTTACCGCTTTTTAGTTTACTTATCTTTTAAAAACTTTCGTATAATCAAAGATTTAATCTAAGATATACTTATCAAACATTCAAAGATATATGCAAAGATGTTATCAACGATATGATAATGAGTAGCAAGTGAGAATAAGTAAAGAAACGATCAAACCATGACACGAGTATTTATTGTGGTTCGGCTACAAGGAACTCTATTTTCCTTGCCCTATGTCCACGCCCCGAGTATCCAACTCGAGAGTTCAAAGCGCTAGTCAACAAACTCCTTTCTCGGTGGAGAAACCTTTACAATCGTCGCTTACACGTTTTTCCGGTACAAAGCTAAATACCGAGTTCTAGTTCAAGGTAGAACCAACCTATCGTCGCCTAATTCCTTTTACCGACACTAAGCTAGATGTCGAGTTCTTTACACGGGTACAACCACTCCCATCGTCGCTTACACAATATTACCGACACTAAGCTAGATGTCGAGTTCTTTACCAAGGGTACAACCACTCCCTACACACTATGTATTTTGAGGCCTAAAATACTAACCGATCACTTCTACACATGATACAAATAACGTATAAACTATCGGAGTCTATACACAACAAAGATAACAAGTCTTGCAACTTATGAGTTGAAACTTGTAACTTCTCGGATGAACTTGTGAACTTCTTAGCTACATAAGAGAATCACACAAGTCAAATGTTACTGAGTTAGATGAGAGGAAATATGAATAATATGTCCTAAAGTGATGAGAAATTTCTTGCAAGTTGTTTGGTATTTATACACAAACAAGTGTCAGCTCTGGCGGAAACGGCGGCACCCTCACAAGGGTTCCGCCCGTGTATCCCCAGGGTTCCGCCAGAACTGACACACCCAAACTTGCACACAAAGTAAATTTCTCCAAGACAAACAAGGTCACATCAATCTATATCATGCATTGACTCAATGAGGAATACTTCCAAAGATGTGTAAGAACCAAAGATGGTCAAACACATAAACTTTCTATAAGTGCACATTGATGAGATGTGACACTTTCTTTTTAAGGAAGTAAAGACTATGTTATGACACACAAGGTCACATCAACTTATGCATTGACTCAATGTGGAATACTTCCAAAAGTGTGTAAGAACCTAAGATGGTCAAACACATAAACTTTCTATTAATGTGATGTGACACTTTCTTTTTAAAGAAATAAAAACTATGTTTTGTTTAAAAAGAAATGTGAAGTCTAGTTTATACAAGACTTAAAACTAAAGTGATGAATTACTTATAAGCTAAAGTTTGTACTTTGTCATTAAAAAAACTTAGCAAAGATCGTAAAATATAAATAACGTTTTTAGGCGATATTTGTATTAACACATATTATTACTGTCTCTATACTGTATCTCAACACTCTCCTCGACCCCTTTCTCAGCATACATTTCCACTAGAACCCTAGCATATCCCAGCCTACCCACACCTTTATGGCATACTGTAGCAGTTACAGTATCCATTATCATTGGTTTCCCAAGGCTACTAGCAATGGCACTAATCCCCTTAACACTCCATGCTTCTAGGGGAACATTCTTCAATTTTGCCCAAACAGGAAGTTTTTTCGGTTCAATTTTTTGCATCTCAAATTCAGGACTCCATTTTTGTACAATTAATGGTTTATTGTTAACCATCCAAGGCCCTTTATTAAGCACTTCATTCATTCCCTTATCATTCCTAAACTTGAACAAATAATGAATAGTATTATGCTCAATGATTTCAGTAACACCAAACTTGTTCCACATTCTCCTTAGATTGTATCTCAATTCGTTAATATTCATCTTACAACCTACAAATTGCCCACAAACTGTCAAACTCCACCTTTCACTACCTTTCTTCACAAGCATTTCATCAAACACTACCACTTCACTTCCACCATCATCAGTAACAGTTGGAATGAAGCTAAGTTCTTTAGGAATTACATCATTCTTGACCACATTAGCATATGAATTAGGTTTATTTACAGGCTTCTCAGTATTATTCTCCACATTATCACTTACTTTAGCATTCTTATCCCTTACAGTATCATCATTTTCTTTGCCATTTACATTATTATCATTATTAGTATCATTTACACTAGCAACAGATTCATTGAAATGTTTCCCAGGATATTATTCACAGTATCACTTACAATTGACTCCTCAGTTGACGTGTTATCCATATTAGCATTCTCAGTCACTCCCTCTGCCTTTTCCATTCCCTGATCCATCATTTCTTGATTATCCCCAATTCATTGAGCCCTAACACTAGCCGAACCACTCGAACTATTATCATTACGTCTATTGCTCAGATTACTAACCACATGATCATTAAGCCAAACTGGAACCTTTAATTGTCTTCTGGACGATCTCTTATTCTTTTTATTTGACATTTAGACGTTAAAAATGAGATTTGAAACTAAATCATAACGAAAATGAAATCGAATCAGCTTATTATGTGTGCAATGAAAAGCTGAATCAAACGCATGAATTAGAATTAAAAATTGTTAAGAAATCATGAAGAAATTGAAGGTTTTTTAATTTTTAATTTATTATTATTATTATTATTATTATTATTATTATTATTATTATTATTATTATTATTATTATTATTATTATTATTATTATTATTATTATTATTATTATTATTATTATTATTATTATTATTATTATTATTATTATTATTATTATTATTATTATTATTATTATTATTATACAAACCACTATTATTATATTGGGCCTGAAATATGACCTTGTTTCTCTTATGAGGTTCGGGCGAAAATGGGGTTGCCAAAGTGGAGGGAGAACTAATTTTAGGTTATGGAACTTCTAGTTATGAAATGAAAATCTTTGGTCCTTAAATAAGGGACTATGTAAATCATTTCCTTAATTACCTTTAAATCATTATAAACTAAATAAAATATTAATCTTTTATTTCTTATTCCCGGTTACTTGTCGGTTCGTCAAACTCGTTAAGCCAATTTCCCGAACTCGTAACTTCATGAACGGTATATATACAACATATGTATACACTTGCAAGTAGGATTACATTTCGTGCAAGTGTATGACCCTATAGGCCAATAATATTGTCAATAGTAATATTTATGTGTTTGAACAATGCACACAAATCTTTTCAGACTCCCACTTGTGTATGGTTGAAACACCGAGATAACTATAGAGACCAATGAATATAACCAACACGCCAATCATTATGCCCTCAACTATATTGTCAGTTTTGATGTTTTGGAACTTATCTTTGAAAGATATTAATGGTTAATTATCATCTATTCTCTTTGTTACTATTACCCTCTCATAAACGAGTTTATGGATTTCAGTCAATTTCGTTTAACATTATGTGTCTCGAATTTGAATAAAAATAAGATTACCGAATAGTCACTAATCATCAATCAACTTATATTTGGGCTCGGCCGAGCATCTCTTATTTTATCCTTTGAGTGGCCCAAACTCTAAACACAATTTAAAGGAACAAATTCCATTTTGAATATATATTAGGTTTTGTTCTTTTTTTTGGCCATAATATATATAACAGGTAAGCCATCACTTAGGACGCTACGATGTTGCAATGTTAGATCTCAAACGAGAATCCTATTAGTTTTATATTGTGTCATAAAATTTAATTAGCTGTTTACAATAGTTTACTTAAACAAAATTTGTAGATTCACTCGAGTACCTCCGATCGAAAGTAAGCATTAACTAATGAACACATCATTTAAGAAATTACATAATTATTACTGCTTTTTCTGTGAGATTTTGTAGAATGCCATTTTTTTGTAAAACCTTTTTGATGAAGTCATATGCGTTTAAGCTTCATTTAACTCAACTTATTTTATAATTATTTAGCTAAACATATGTAACCCGAAACTTATTGACCAACAAATTCCGTCCATGACCAAAAAGTGAGAGTTTCAAATATTACAAAACTTAGTGCTGAAAATTAAGCTGTGAACACTTAGATAACTGAATAAATGAACAATGTAATGATGTACACTATTGGACTTATAAGATTAGATATTATTGGTCTTGAAGGATATAAAGCTGATACCATTTTGAGTTTTTTACTCGACCTCATTTAAAGATGACAAAATAACAGCATTGACTAACAAAATCCGACCATCACAAAAACATGAGAGTTTCAAACATGACGAAACTTAGTGTTGAACATTACGCTATTAACACTTAGATAAAGCCCGTGTGCAACATACGGGTTGAATAACTAGCATTAAATAACATTTATTTTTAAATTGCCTAATTTAAATGTTAGACATCTATACTTTCTTAAATTACTTTCATTTAACGAATTTTACATTGTTAACATACTAACGAGTTTATTTTAGAAAAAATATTTCTGTTAAATGCTACTATGGCGTAAGTTATAAAAAAAATAAAAAATAATAAAAAAAAAAAGGCCTTTAAATTAATCAAACCACATATAAGGATCGAAAGTCGAAACACATGAATGCTTATCGAATGTATGAACATGTCACCCACAACATATTTAGCTTTGTTGATTTGTAAAAATATATATATATATATATATATATATATATATATATATATATATATATATATATATATATATATATATATATATATATATATATATATATATATATATATATATATATATATAGTGTTGGGTTAAAATAAAAAAGGTCTTAAAATAAAAAGAATAAAAAGTCTCTGATGCACTAAATTTATAACTATGATGCAGTGACTTAAAATGTGATGCAGTAACTTAATAGCTGCAATGCACTAACTGTGATGTAGTAAATTTTTATAGCTGTGATGCAGTAACTGTGATGCACTAAAATTTATAACTGTGATGCAGTGA